>JANDEH010000066.1:600000-849295 GCA_024610705.1 Tetragnatha versicolor
AACAGTTGAACCTAGCCTGTGTTAGCCGAGTCCCCTGAAAATCCCCTCGCCCCCCTCTGAAAAAGTGGGGCCCCCTCCAAAGGGGCCGTCCATAAATGGCATCACGCTCAGAGGGGGGGAGGGGGTTAATCAATTTGTGACAAGTGGGAGAGAGGGGGGTTTGAAAATTGTAACATCACATCCTGCAGCTGAAAATCAACGAAAAAAATCCTAAAATTGCTAAAACGACCGACTTATTTTATTTTTCTTTCAAAAGGCATCTTAAAGGTTGATAGAAATGAAACTATCAAGAACAGGGAAAATACAGCTCAAATAAAAAAGTTGGTTCCTGGCAATTTCAAATTCGTGTATAAGACATATTGTTGGTTTAAGAGCGTGACATGTGACAGAGGCAGGCTCGGAACCAGCACGGCTCCAAGGGGGGGCGCTTTTCCAGACAAGATCCCCTTTTGGTACCATTGGGGGTATGGGAGTCCACCCCGCAAGAAAATTGAAATTTGACGTGTAAAAGTGGGGTTTCAATTCATTATTAGAAACGTTTTGAGTCTAAGGGGGGCACTTTTCAACACTATTACCTTTACTTTTTGACCCAAAATGTCAAAATTTTGGGGATTTCCTTAAAATAAACACTGAATACCCCATTTTGATACAAAGGGGGTATGGGGTCCTCCCCCTGAAAAATTATTAGACCTGTAAAAGTTTTTACTTATTTTGAGAACTTTTTTGGGTCTCCAAGGGGGGGTACTTTCCAGAGTGCCACCCCCTTGGATCCGCCACTTGACAGAGGGGGGGGGTCAAAAATGGGCAAAAAAAGTGTGATGTCATTTATGGATGGCCCCAAAGGGAAATTCCTGGCTACAGGCCTGCTTTGAGAAAACGTTTTTCCAAAGAGAAATTTGCATAAAATTTTGAGGCAAAATTTCAAAACTCCACATTATCCAAGTATGGTGCTTCCCTGCTTTTCAAGTAGAAGTTTGCTGCATATTCATGTTATGGTTCTCACAAATTGTGTTTGTTGGTCTTAACAGTGTGTGTGTTTGTTTTACAGGGAGACGCGTCCCAGTACTACGCCCGCAGCCTTCAGAACCTTCTGTTCCCATGCAACGCCTACGCCCACGAGTCCGGTGGAGATCCCCTTCACATCCCCTCCCTCTCACACCAAGGGCTGAGGGACTTCCACTCACAACACTACCACCCATCCAACAGCAGGTGAAATAATTTGAAAATCTCATGTCTTTCTATGCTATTTACTACATTCTTAAAACGATTGTATCAAAACTGAGTAAAAAAGTACTCTATAAAAGGCTCCGATCCAAAAATACTCAAATTTGAATGCATGAATATACTCATTTCTGAAAATACTCAAAAATGAAACATCTTGAGCTTGAACTCTAAAATGAGCTCATAATGTCAAAAATAACAACAAGAGGGACTTCCACTCACAACACTACCACCCCTCCAACAGCAGGTGATCTTGCTTTTTTATTGCTATAGTGTTGTCCTATACAGGCTTATTACGCTTAAAACACTCGTTTTAAACACGTTTAAAACAAAGCAAAAAAACCTTGTTTAAAACACATATATTTTTTTGCAAGTTGCTCCCTTTATTTAGGCAACAAACCATTTTCAAGTGTGGATCACTCAGAGCTTAACAAGATTGTGTCAAGTATAAGGCTTGGGTACAAACAGTGGCGAATCCAGGATTTTTGTCTGGGGGGCTGAGTTTCACAAATAATTTAATTGCTATTAGGGTATGTTCAAATATAAATGTAAGCAACTGAAAGGGGGGAGGGGGGTTGCCAGTGCCCTAGCCAGATTTTTGTTTAAGGGGGTTACTCAACATCTTTTCTGTTCATCCAACAGCAGGTGACTTCTTTTATTAATAATTGAAATAATCTGTCTTTCTATCCTATTTAGTAGAGTGGCAGGGAAATTAAATCAAAGAACTGTTTAGTTTTTTGCAGAAAATGTGGATTTAGTTATGCATATTTTGTTGCTGTTGTAAAGAATTTAAAAGCATTTTTCACATGTTTTTGTGTTATTATGAGAAGCTTTTTATGAAGGAAAAATGATAAAGTTTTTTTTAAAGGACACACCTCTCCTACTTCTAAAAACCATTTTCTTAAACCAAAACATTTTGAACCACCATCTCTTTTTCTCACCTGAAAATTTCCTGTTTTATTCATAAGCCTGACAAAATCAATAATCTTTAATTTAAACAACACAAATTTTGAACTTCTTGGCCTAAAACTGCTACTTAAACAACATCTTTTAAACTAAAAACACAAGCATTTGAACGTGAAAATAAGTTGATCAGAAATTGTCCTCGTCATGTCGAACTTTGTTATCCCATGGGCAAATTAGTTTCAATAGGTACCCCTGAATTTTTTCAAGATTATTCAGTTTATTTTTACACTCAATATTTCCTTCCCATTCTATAGTTGTGTTATCTTTAATGGATTTGAAAACACTATCTTGAAGTAGAGAAACCTTTTACCTTTACAGGAGGAATCCAAAACATCATTTAAATAACTTCCTATATGACTTTAAGTTCATAGTTTTTGTTATTTTTTGTTTTCAGTATTCATTAAAATTTTTAAAATTACATATTATCTTCCTGTCTTTAAATATATATTTCCTCTTTATTTACCCAAAGTAAATGTGTTTATATTTAAGGTTTTAATTACATAAAAATTACAGCCCTGTTTATAATGCTTTCTTATTCCCAATTAGTTTACACTTACGATGAACACTTTTTTTAAACGCTTTTATTCTACTTGCTTTTTGTAGCGTTTTATGGGTGGAATTTTAAAACTCGATTTTCGGGCACTTCCCGATATGTCAGGGCCCCGAAACTTTACACATCGGTGGAACCCTCATGACACTCCAATATCCAACCATTATCTAGTCAAACAACCAAAGGATTAAGTTAATTAACGAGTATTTTTAATTAACAGAAAAAACAGAATTTGAGACTTTTCCCAAGGGGTTATTCTCCCTAAACCGTGCACAACTGTTTATAAGACATAACTTCATCATATTCAAAAGTCAAAACGAGAATTGCCCAGTAATTACGATAATTATGGACTATTAATCACTTTTTTTCTTTCTGGATTCTTGTACATAATATTTCAGGCACTTCCAAACGATATAAAGTTCTGAAACTTTGCACCGTGGTGGAAACTCGATGACAATGCAATATTCAATCATCAACTAGTCAAAACTTCCGTAATTTAGGTAATTAACGAGTGTTTTTAGTTATCCTTTTAATTCATATTTGAGACACTTCCGTGAAGCCAATGGCTCCCAAAACTGTAAGATAATATACTAGGTATATAACTACAATATTTAATCTTCAAAATGTGATTTCCTACCTTCCAATTAAGATAATTAGCGATTTAAGATAATAACTGCGAGAAAGAAATCAATCGCCAGAAAAGCGAGAAATCGCCGAAAATTTATCCCATCCCGAGGAAGCGAGAGAGAACTTTTATAATTTATGGACTACTGAAAAGAGTGGATAATACTGTTTGCTCCTTGATATTCTGAGTTTTATTTTTGTCTGGGCTTACGATTGGTTATTATTTTATCGAATGCATTTTCTTTTTCTTGTGAATATTTTTGATATGGATGGATTTCATCGGTGAAAGAGCGGATGCGCGCTTAATCGCTCCGCTCTGTAATTATAAGGATACCCCTAGCAATATTAAATATATTTTAATTAACTTTGTTGTTTCTCGTGTGTCACCCCTCCCACAAAATTGGGAAATAGGCTCAGAATGAGTCGCGGGACCATTTTTTTCGTCGTCGCCAGCGCTGAACTGTTGCTCGCGAACCCATCGTATAGTAGAAAACTAAAATTATAAGATTGAACATAAGATTAAATATGGTTGAAATAAATATTTTTTTTAGTTTTTGTTTAAAAAATACGATGACTAAAAAGTAAAAAATAAAATAAGTAAAAAAAGATTTTTTAAAAAACGCTTTTATTGAAGTGTTCTAAAAGGTCAAAAATAATTTATTCGGTTTGACAAATAATTTATTGGGAAATAGAAAATAACTTTTTGGTAATTAAAAAATAACTGATTTTCTAATCACTAAAAATAAAAGCGTGGGCGCTAGTAATTCTTCATTCACTATTTATTCCAAATTCTTTATTCTATGTTCCATGGGGTAAAATTTACAAATTTCTCATTTGTGAGGTTTGGGTGGGATGGATTCACTTTAAATTCTCTATTAGGTATTTTTTATGTAAAATTACACATAAATACCGATGTAATGGCCTAGTGGTTAGAGCATCTGACTGCAAAGCCGTACGTCTGGGGTTCGATTTCTCGTTCGGCATAGATGTTAGTGTTACTGTACTTGAATTTACGTATACGGGTCCATACCGTCAGGTGAATTTGTACAAATTTAAAAAAATAAATAAAAAAGTTTTAATTAAAAAAATATATATAAATTACTAGCGCCCACGCTTTTATTTTTAGTGATTAGAAAATCAGTTATTTTTTACTTACCAAAAAGTTATTTTCTATTTCCCAATAAATTATTTGTCAAACCGAATAAATTATTTTTGACCTTTTAGAACACTTCAATAAAAGCGTTTTTTAAAAAATCTTTTTTTACTTATTTTTTTACTTTCAAAACAACTCACTGACATTTCCACCTTGAATATTGATATTTGAGTATCAGCAGCAGTAGTTGAAAAGTAGTTCTGTTATGACTGTTTCAGTGAGGTTTCACTTGTTTCTAAATTAACATTCTCCCCCAAAGATAGCTCAACTGTGTTGCATTATTCTGTATTTAAACAGGCATGTGATTTTTCCATTAATTTTAGTGGTATTGATTATCGGAATTCCGATTTTTTGTAATTTTATATTCCATTCAATTGTGTGCGGAATAAATTTTCCAAGCGGGAAAAAATCAGAATATTTCGCTTCTGGTTAAAAACTAATGCCTACCAAAACAAGTTAAAACCCTGCTTTTTAGGGTCAAATTTCTTAAGAATTTCTGGGGGAAGACCCCTCACCCCCTTTGGTATTTGCAACTCCAGAATTCACAATTCTTTTTAGATTGAGTTTAGTAAGGTGAGAATCCTATCTAAAAGTATTAAAGGCTAAATTGAACCTATTGTATTTTGCATTTTAGACATAACCTTTTGCATTTTAAGATGCAAATCAGATCCTCAATTAGCAGAAATAAACAGACACATTCTTCTTAAGCACAATGCAGACTCCGCTTTTTATTTATACTGACTTATTTGAATTTGAACTCGCGTAACAATAAAACACGAGCACAATACTGTTGCCATCAATGGGGGAATGTTTAAACAAAAACAACTAACAAACTAGTAACAGTTATTTTCTTTAACATGGTACATGGGAAGGGGCTGAGGAATTTGGGTCCTTCACGAAATAAATTTCTATACCACTGTAACTAATCTAAAAATTTTCAGAAAATTTCTTTCTTGAGCTATCACATGCCTGATTTAAATCAAAAAATTAAAACCCAAACTTCAGCTACAGTCACTAGCGGATCCAGGGTGGGCTAGGGAGCTCAAGCCCCCCCCCAAATGAAAAGTGTTACTCTATATAATATGACATTTTAGGGGTCATCCATAAATTACGTGAGGTCAAAAAGGGGGGGGGGAGGGGTTTGGAAAAATCTCACCAAACCTCACCAAGGGGGGAGCGGGGGTTGATTAAAATCTCACGTCAACTTTTTAAGGTAGAAATTATACGATTTTTCTTTTTTTTATGTATGAGAAAGGATAAGATACTGCAAATTATTTTTAAAAAGTTATAGGTAAATCTCACGTGGGGGGGAGGGGGGGTCCAGCAAATTCTCACTAAATCTCACCAAGGGGGGAGGGGGGGTCCAGATTTTGGAAAAAACGCCTCACGTAATTTATGGATGACCCCTTATGCACCAAAATGAGTTAAAACCCTGTTATATGAAGATAAATTTTTTTTAAATTTTATGGGGGAGAACCCCCAGACCCCCTCAGCACTTTTAACTCTGTTATTACAACTATATTTTACTAAGTTTGTCAAAATGCAAAAAATCTATATTCGAAATTCCGATGAGGCGTACCAAAACAAGTTGAAAAAGTGGGTATTTTGACTTAAATTTCCTAAAATTTTATGGGGGAGGGCCCCCCAGACCCCCCTTTGGTAGTTGGAGCAGGAAAATTCTTTACCTTTTCCGTAGTAACATTAACAAGAAGATTCAATTGGATAATGAAAATTCTTAGCTCCCCCAAAACCAAATCCTGGATCCGCCACTGGCTACAGTGATGCCACACACAAGTTTCATTCATTTGAACCTCGAATTATTCCTCCTCAGATTTGTGACGTACGGCAACTTGCCCCTGGAGCAACACCTGGAGAAGATCGAGTCTCACATTTTGACCAACTTCCAGAGGAAAGAGGTGGACAACTCCGTGTCCCATGTCAAACCATGGACTGAGCCTGTGAGTTTGAATTGGAGGTTGTCTGACCCTCCTGCTGCTTTTTTGTTAAAACTCCTGTTTTTTCTTCTGCATCTGATCAATCTTAAAAAAATACCATCATAACCACTTGTGTGTAAAAAATACCTTGTCCCTTAAACTTAACTTAAGAAACTTAAGCTTAGCTTAAAAACTTAAGAAAGAGTCGGCACAGCTTCGATAAGAGTTGACCAGCCGCCATGTTTACTCACAGCTCAAATTAGATCTATATGGTTGTGTGTCATCATTTGAGCTGTGGGTAAACATGGCGGCTGGTCGACTCTTATCGAAGCTGTGCCAGATAGTCTTCTATACTTCACAGCAACGTTTCCTGAACCCAGTACGTCACTACGCGGAAGGAGAAAGTGAGTAAATACAAAGCCTGTTGGGTTGATTGGAGGAAATTCGATACGCGGATTGTGATAAAAAGATACAAGGGTTTAACGAAATAATCATATTTTAAAATTGACGTTCTTTGCTTCACTCGAAATTCAGACACCGCTGTGGAAACTACTTTGTTAGAGACGTAGTAGGTTCAACTTAAGTTGCTGTCTAGTATAGGCTTACCATATTTTCTCGCGTCCAACCCAGGACATATTTTTAAAATTTCTTAATAAATGCTATATATAAAACTTATAAAGAATAAAAACTACGAAAAAAACTATTCAAACTAATAAACCTTAAACAGAAATATATCAAATTTTATATTTTCCTTTAACATTACTTTTTCAAAAATTGTTTGATTTACTTAATTTCTATCACAAAATTAACGGAAAGTAAGTCTTCTGAAGTAAAAACAGACGTTAGAAAATGTAAAAAAGCGCAATTTTAACCAGCTTGGTTGGAATTTTTTCCTAAAAATGTGTGGGAAATCTTAAATGTGTGGGAAATCTTAAATGTATAAAACCCCGGACATTTTTGCGACCCAGGACATTTCCCCAGACAGCTCTAAAAACCCCGGACGTATGGTAAGCCTATTGCTGTCTAGTATAATGTTTTTTTTTCTTAAATACTAAATGATTTGAAGATAAAAAACACCCGTTAGTCATGATTTGTGTGTTTTGTAGAGGGAGCAGACAATTTTCTACAAGTTTGACCCGATGGCTGCAGTTCCAGAGAAGCAGACAATGGTCAGCAACAGCTATGTCCTCAACGAGTGAGTATTCACAAACCTCACAAAACTTTATAAATCAGAAAAATCTTTAGAATATATTAAAATTTTTGAAAAATTGATTTCCATCTATTGCTAAAGCAGCATTGTCACAGTCAGGGGCTGATCCAGGATTTGGTTTTGGGGGCTAAGAATTTTCATAATCCAATTGAATCTTCTGGTTGATGTTAATACAGAAAAAGTAGTGAATTATTCTGCTTTAACGACTTAAATGGGGGTTATCTCCCAGAAAGTTTGACCTTAAAATAACAGGATTTTAACTCATTTTGATGCATAAAATGCCATATTATATAGTGTAATATTTTTCATTCGGGGGGCTTGAGCCCCCATCCCCCTTGGATCCGCTAGTGGTCACAGTATTTAGTTAGGCAAACGATATTGTAATTTTTTTCCCTTAAAAAGCAAATAAAATAATAAAAGCTTCCAGAGGTTCTGAGTTAAATCAAATATAGGTTATTAAAGGCAAGGTTTGATACATTTAAAACACTTTGTCTTAAACCAGGGTTGGCTGGATTGGACCCAATTGGGTTGGACCCATTTGAACCCATGTGAAAAAACCCACATTTTGGACCCATTTTTGGGTTTTTTCAAGATAAAATCAAGATTTTGGCAATTCCTTCAAAATTTAATGTGTTTTTTTTTCAAAGTTTAGGATATTTTTTAAATTTTAGTGTGTTTTTTCAAAATTTAAACTAGGTTTTAAAAGTTAAATAGTGTTTTTTCAATTTCAGGGAGTTTTTTTTAAAGTTAAATAGGTGTTTTCATTATTAAATGGGGTTTACTCAAAATTTTAAAAAATAGTGAAGATTTTTTTTTAATTTCAGTGGGTTTTTTCAAAGTTGAATAGATGTCTTAATATATTGATGGGTTTTTAAAGTTTAGGATATTTTTAAATTTTATAGTGTTTTTTTTCATAATTTAAACCAAGTTTCAGTAAATAAGGGGTGTTTTTACAATTTCAGTGGGTTTTTTCAAAGTATGAAACTTAGAAAAAACCCACTTAACTGTGGAAAAACTGACATTATTTTGACAGAACACATTTAACATAGAAAGAACTCACTAATATTTGAAAAAACCCACTTACTTTCTAGGAGAAAACCACTTAATTTTAAAGAAACCCAAACCAAATAAAGCGAAATAAAAAATATTTAACCATTTTTATTTTATAGTACAATGAGTAATTCTCTATTGAGAACTTTTCTATTAAACTTCTTGTTTAAATTGTCAGGGTGGTTATAGTGTTTAAAGTGTTCTCTTGTCCCACCACAGCATCACGGACACGTACGAGAACTTTGCCCTGAGCATCCTGGGCACGTTGCTGGTGGACGGTCCCAACGCCCCCTTCTACCAGAAGCTGCTAGAGTCCAGCATCGGACCAGACTACAGCCCTTGCACCGGGTGAGCTCTATCATGCTTTTTTTTCTTCTTTTTGGCCTCTACTAACCCTTTCACGAACTTCTGCAGTTTAGTTCTCACTTTTGACAACTCTGAAACAGTGAGAAAATTGTCACGCTTTCCATTTAACCCCAGCACCAGCTCAAAAGTGAGATATCACTATCACCATGGTAACCATGGTGGAAGCGTTTGCACCAAACTGAGTAAAGCAATTTATCTCGGAAAGAAATTTGGTTCAATTCCGTTACAGTTCCCACTAAATATCGCCAATCTCTTTTGGACACTATAAAGTATTAATATATTGCTGAATAATTTCAAACTCATAGGTTAAAATGTTTAATTAGATCTATAACTGTTCAGTTTATCATTAAAAATTAGAAATTTTTTTTTACATTTGAATATTGAGAGTTCAAAAGAGATTGGCGATATTTAGCAGGATTTATAAAGGAATTGAACTAGAAATTTAATGGCGTTCTTTGTCATAGTGTTAAATAATATTACTTTGAACTAAAATTAACTCGAGGAAAATAATTTTGCCAATAAATAAGCGGAAATTTCTCCATTTTTAAAAATTTCCTACTTTAAATTAATTTTTCAAGCTCTGATTAATTAATTTAATCCCACTTTAATTAATTTTTCTGGGATAAAAATTCAAATAACTGCGTTTAATCTGTTGAATTAAATCTGGCCCCTGGCCTCTTCAATCGGCCAGATTTAGAAGTGGGCACTTAAGATGATGCATGAGATTTCAGGAAGGGGAAAAGATTTTTCCTCCATGTTCCTTTTCTGCTATAATCCTGCTCACCTCCCTGGGTTCCGACGGGTCAGGGAAAACCTGGAAAAGTCAGGGAATTAAGTTTCACCTAGAACTTTATGAACTAGAACTTTTATTTTATCACCTTATGTACTTTATTTATGTACTTAATTTTTTTCTCTCTTTCTTCCTTATTTATGCCTGTTTCAAAGTAAAATTTTTGTTTCACTTGGAAGGGCCAATTCGGCCCCTTAGTGAGCAATAGGGTGTATCGAAAAAACTTTTTTTTCGATTTTGATGACGTAATAGTGCGGAAAAGTTGTCTAAGGTGCCAGAGAGTACATGTGAATTTTTTCAGAATTTTTGGATAATTTCTTAAGGTGCCACATTTGCCCTGAAGTTCCCCATGTTAATCCAATGGGGCGCGCCACCAAAAAGGCCGAAAATCGGTTTTTCGCCCCTCATTTCTACCCTAATCACACGACGAATGTCTCGTCTCGAGTTATGGACTCTATATGATGTACACTGTTAAAATGCATGTGCTTAAAAATGAGTACTTTTATGTACTTAGATTTTTCAAGTATATTTGAATTAAAAATGAGTAAGCGGCGTTCTCAGTTTTGAATACGTTAACACGCTTAAAATCCCACAATTACAGAAAGGGCGAATATTTTATCATTTTGAGTGCAATGAATTGAACATTTGTAAAAAAAACCTCTTTATCATAATAAACATAAGTTATTTTACGATAAGAAAAGAAAAGGAATTTGTATTTACATCGAAACGAACGAACTATTTACTATCGCGGCGAAATCAAAGCAAGCTCTACTGCGGATGAACACAAAGTTTTGGTTCCTGGTTCCTCGGCGTCGCCATTTTTTCGAACGAACAATTTTTCGCTTTCGCTGGAACACTGATAGCTGGATGGAATATAAGTCGAATTTTGAAAGTAAGTAACGTTTATTTTCAATTCAAATTGTGTATAAGAATGGTTTTATTTGAAAGTATTGTATATTTTTGACCTTAAAAACATCTTTACACTGTTAATCCGAGGTATTCAGATTTAAATCAAAATTATTCATTTTTGAATACATCATGTGAGCGAAATGGCTCCGAATCAAAACTACTTAGATTTGAAAATTCGATGTGCTTATATTTGAACTAGAGCATGTTCTTGTTTTCAAGACCCTTATGTGTTCAAAATCGATTATGCGCCTGCTCAAATTTAAGATCTTTATTTGTTTAAATTCAACACTCCATGTACTCATTTTTAAAACCATCCTCTGTTTAGAAACGACTCATCACATGCTCATTTTTAAAACCATCCTCTATTTAGAAACGACTCATCACATGCTCATTTTTGAGACTTCAATCTTCTTAAAATCGACTAAAATGTGTTTATTTCTAAAACTCCCTATTGTTTAGAAAAGACTTTAGGGCTCATTTTTTAGACCTTTTTTACTCAATACAAAGCTTTTTGAAATATAAACATCTTTTTTAATTAACTACAAATATTAATGCTTTCTTTCTTAGAAGAATATTAAAAGACCTCTTATTAAAGTCGAGAGCATTTTTTTAACACTCTAACAATATTGAGACCTGAGTTCTTATAATATTTGAGAAGCTATTATTTGAAATAAATGTGAAATGAACAGTTTAATCAGTTATTCATAAAACAGATACTTATAAAATTTATTTAAAACACAATCTTCAGTAATGGTAATTTGATTTAGTAATTAATCGGGGCGTTATCAAAGGCCCCCTCCCCCGAAATTTCAATGTAAATTTTTTACTGTTTTTACTTAAAAATTAGTCTTAAAATGCATAAAACCCCTACTTTTAAGGATCAAAATTCAAAAATTTTTTTGGGGAGAACCCCCAACTATTATTACAGATTACAGTCGTTCCTTGAAAATTTTGGGACTTACAAGAGAAAGAGTGGGAACTCGGTGAGGGAAAAAAGGGAAGAGGGACTCCAAAACGAGTTAAAATCCTGCTTTTAGGGTCATGTTCCAAAGTCGGTCAGACCCGATTTTGGAACATGGAACTCTATCATTTACAACGTTTTTGTAAAAAGTTAGTCGAAATGCAAACATCCAACCGAATTGGAAATAAATTCTTGAAAATGTATGTCCGAAATCCAGATTAGGTGTACCAAAACGATTTGAAAATCTGCTTTTTAGACATATTTCCAAAAATTTTATGGGGGAGAACCCCCAAACCCCCTTTAGCATATTAGAAGACGATTTTAATAGTGAAAATTCTTTTCCCCCTCCAAAAAAACAAATACTGGATCCACTGCTGTCACTTACCTTGGTCAACACCAAAATCGAACTAAAGTTCAAGAAATTTTTGGCCAAACCCCCCCTCCGAAAAAAAAGTCTAGCTACGGCCCTGTAATTAACAGTTATACAAATTAACTATTGTATGCAATATTGAGTCGTAAATGACTTTAAAATTAATAAATCTTAAGTCCATGCTTTCGAATAACAAATTTCCTTCCTCCATTAATTTTCAAAAGCTTTTTGAAATTGTTTTTTCTTGTACGGGATAAATTGGATTTCATATTTTAACTGTTTTACACCTCAAAAATATAATTCTTCTTATGATATAATTAAAAATATTCATTTTGCATACAAATTAATGTTTTTATAGAGAAGTATCGTATTTTTCCAAATGGCCCCCCCCGAAAATTTGGTCTGGAACCGCCCCTGGGTCCTCCCCAGAAAAGATTTGGAAATTTGGCCTTATTAACAGGTTTTTAACTTGATTGGTACATTAAGTTCAAATTTCGGGGAAGGGGCAGGCTACTTCAGCCCTGGTTCCCGAGGTTCCCTGGTTTGATATCCCTGGTTCCAGACCAATGGTCACATGAAAAATTTATTAAAAAATATATGTGAATTATTAAAAATAAGTTTATTTCTCCTCTTTTAATATCTATGAATGTAATTTAGAATGGAGTTATAATTTTGAAGAGAAAAATAATACTGTCTCTAATGTGTTAAAATATTGAGTGTCTTAAAACTCGTCCAAAAATTTGCAAATTAATTTTGATGGGAACAAATGTTCTAACACCCCAACCCTCATGGTGCCCTTCTGAGAAATAACTTTGACATCCTATGAATATATGTTTGTGAACATGCTTCTTAGAGTTGTAAAACGAGAAAGTTCTCGGAGGAATTTTTGAGGATATTCTATTTTTCGCCGGATAAATGGAAATAAATGTAAATATGTTTGATAATATGAATTGGTCAGGTATTATTAATGTTAAAAACCTGAGAATTATCTGTTGAGAAAATATTTAGAAGCATTTTTAAAAATTTAGTTTACAGAGAATAATTTATCATGAGAATATTCTTAGAGTAATTAGTATTCTAAATTTGTATTTTAGATGCAGCTTGAAATCCGGAACCATTGTTTCTTCAAATCTGCCTGCCGGCTCCAAAAACCACCTCCATTGGGATATCGGTAGTACACTGACGCCAACTGGAATTGCGTCGTACCGGTTCACCAGATTCACCGGCTTGTACTCCATACAGGCAGTCAGGCGGCAGGTCCTCAGCCGAAACCTCAGAACCAACAGCATCGCTTCTTCCTCTTGGTGTCGGGACACGATGACCAGGTGATGGATTCTACTGAGCCCCCCCCCCACAGCACTCCGCTCCCAAGTTCTCGCTCTCCTGGGGAAGAGCACCACAGGAACGCTTGCGCTGTTGACCGCAGGAACTTGCTGGGGGACAGGTTGAAAAATCCACAGTAATCCAACTATGCCGTCTTCATAGCATACACGATGAAAATGCATACTACATATATAACGTGTTTGAATCAAGTGAATTCGATGAACAATTGAACATGTGCACAGTTTATAATAAAAAATAAAAATTTAGTTGATTGTGTATAAAGATATCAAATATTTGTACTGATATGAGACTTCATATGAGAAAGTCATAAGTTGGATTCAAATATATAGGTAAGTTACTTTAAAACAAACTTTGTTGTACCCAGTGAAGTTATGGTACAATTTAACTGTTGATATATATGCTTCGTGTTTAGAAAAATTGTTTATATTGAATTTACTAAGCTGGATACAGCTTGTAGTTTTCTTTTATCTAACTTGTTTACTTTAAAGTTCCTGATTGATTTAGGTTTGTTATCTTTAATTATATTGCGACTCTTTTCTGTTAGCTGGGTGCAAGCAAAAAATCGCCATTAAAAATCACAAAATTATTCATTAATATTTGTTTATAGTTGAACTTGTTTTGCTTACTATTAGTTAATATATAGTTGAACTTGTTTTGCTCACTATTAGTTAATATTTGTTTATAGTTGAACTTGTTTTGCTTACTATTAGTTAATATTTATTTATAGTTAAACATTTTCGACTTTTATTCTGATTGGCCACATTTGTGCCTGGCTAACAGAAAAGTACCCTCTTTATTTGTTATATTCCTTGCATTTTAGTTGCATTTGTGTTTTTGGTAGGGGAGAATGGGGTAGGATGGGACATCTTAATACCTTAATAAATCTTAATAAAATTAAGAGTTTTTGAGTGTCCCACCAGGTGAAATAGCTCCATATTTGTTGCTGTTACGGTAGAAGTTAAAAATATAAATTTGCAGGTCGTTCAGATGACAGTGTGCTACTTTGTTGACAAATATAAAAAATTTAAATACTTCAAGTTGTATAAAATTTTAGGGGGCATTTTCTTTGGAGTTTATGGCTAGTGCGTCGTATCCTACGAAGTTTGGACCCAGTATCAGCTTCCGAGGTCATGCTGTCTCCTTGTCAGTTTCATCGAGTTCATGCCCTTTGAACAATTTGGGGTTATTGTCTGACAACTAACTGTTGATATATGTGATTTATTTGAGGGTTGTGTGCCTTTGATCTTGCAAAATAAGTTTATTTTAAATATTAAATGCCCAAGACTTAACCCCCTTGAAAAATCATGATTGATGTATCAGTAAAGTTTTTGCATAATTTAACATTAGGATTTAATATTCTATGGCCCATAAATGTGTGTTTTATTAATCCTTTCAAGTAAAAAATTTTGAAATTGTTTCTTTACCTATGTATGTCTTGATATCAACTTATTCTTTTGGAGCTATTCTCTCATTCTACCTAAACCTATCTATTAGCTGAATTTTCAGCTGATTTACAAAATTTTTGGTCCTACATTCCTTATAAACTTTGTATTTTTTCTCTGTGGTTAAAAACTTATATCCAGAATAATTCTCATGTATGTAATATTTTTCTGTTTATTTTATGTTAATAAAATAATTTCAAGTGAAGTGTCATTTTATTGTGTTTTAAATAAATTTTATAAGTATCTGTTTTATGAATAACTGATCAAACTGTTCATTTCACATTTATTTCAAATTATAGCTTCTCAAATATTATAAGAACTCGGGTCTCAATATTGTTAGATTGTTAAAAAAATGCTCTCGACTTTAATGAGAGGTCTTTTAATATTCTTCTAAGAAAGAAAGCATTAATATTTGCAGTTAATTAAAAAAGATGTTTATATTTCAAAAAGCTTTGTATTGAGTAAAAAAGGTCTAAAAAAATGAGCCCTAAAGTCTTTTCTAAACAATAGAGAGTTTTAGAAATAAACACATTTTAGTCGATTTTAAGAAGATTGAAGTCTCAAAAATGAGCATGTGATGAGTCGTTTCTAAATAGAGGATGGTTTTAAAAATGAGCATGTGATGAGTCGTTTCTAAGTAGAGGATGGTTTTAGAAATGAGCATGTGATGAGTCGTTTCTAAATAGAGGATGGTTTTAAAAATGAGCATGTGATGAGTCGTTTCTAAATAGAGGATGGTTTTAAAAATGAGCATGTGATGAGTCGTTTCTAAACAGAGGATGGTTTTAAAAATGAGTACATGGAGTGTTGAATTTAAACAAATAAAGATCTTAAATTTGAGCAGGCGCATAATCGATTTTGAACACATAAGGGTCTTGAAAACAAGAACATGCTCTAGTTCAAATATAAGCACATCGAATTTTCAAATCTAAGTAGTTTTGATTCGGAGCCATTTCGCTCACATGATGTATTCAAAAATGAATCATTTTGATTTAAATCTGAATACCTCGGATTAACAGTGTATGCTACCCGAAAAAACTTGAATAACGACCTAAATATCTATATTACGTTAACAGTGGGCTCTAATTTGAACGAGGAAATACACAATTTTCGACGAAATTTGAGCATACAAAAAAACGTAATATAGATATTTAGGCTATTATTCAAGTTTTTTCAGGTAGCATACATCATATAGAGTCCATAACTCGAGACGAGACATTCGTCGTGTGATTAGGGTAGAAATGAGGGGCGAAAAACCGATTTTCGGCCTTTTTGGTGGCGCGCCCCATTGGATTAACATGGGGAACTTCAGGGCAAATGTGGCACCTTAAGAAATTATCCAAAAATTCTGAAAAAATTCACATGTACTCTCTGGCACCTTAGACAACTTTTCCGCACTATTACGTCATCAAAATCGAAAAAAAGTTTTTTTCGATACACCCTAGTGAGCAATATGTTGTTTTTTTTTCTTTTGGATTATTTCCTTTTAATGTTTATGTATTTTGTAAATGTTAAGTAATTAAAGTTTCAGAATAAATTATTATTAAGTCAGGGAATAGTCAGGGAAAATTGCTAATTTTGGCCCAAAACCTGGAAAATACCTGGAAAATGAAAATTTATATTGTTTGCGTGTCAATTTTGGCTCTAGTAAGTGAAAAAAAATTTCTATTTGTTGAAAATTATGTGTTCAAAAATGCAAGAAGTATCCAAAAAAATGCAGTAAATTGCTAGTTTTTTACCAAAAAATCTTAAAGATTGACCTGGAAAAGTAAGGGAATTTTATTTCCGAAAAATGTGTGGGAACCCCTTAATTGTTTAGGTGCCTTCTGGAGGTTGAGCAGGATAAGATTTATGACGCTCTTTTGGACCTGGTGTAGGCTTTCCTACACCAGGGGGTTGACTAACAACAACAACAAGCTCCAACTGTCTACTATATCTATAAGTGGAATAATTCATGTGTTTCTGTTGTAGGTTCGACTCCCGGCTGAAGCAGTCTGTGTTCTCCGTGGGATTGAGGGAGATCGCGGAGCAGGACGTGGCCCAAGTGCAGGAGATTGTCGCCTCAACTTTCAATCAAGTCATCGAGTGAGTTCCATACAATTCCTCTTCAGTTATGGTCTTTAAGATGACAAAAGCTAGTGTGAATGATACTGTTTTTTTTTAATAAATAACCTGTATCAAAAATATATCCTCTCTGGGGCCGTTCAAATATTACGTAAGCACTTTTTTGGTCATTTTTAACCCCTCCCCTCCCCCCTTGTCAGCAAAGATAAGCAAACCTCAACCCCCCCCCACCATAATTACTTAAGAAACTATAGGACCCCCCCCCCGAAATTTTGACATCCCTATTAGTAAGTACTGTTTTTTTTCTCCTTGAAAATTAGGTGACTTATACAAGGAGCTGTCCTTTTTGGGTGTAACCCCCTAAGGGTTCAAAAATAAGTCAAAACTATTTTTCGGGGTTAAATTTCAAAATGTTAGGGGAGTCCATCCCCAGAAAAAGTGCTCACATCAGATTTCCTAATTCAATTTTTTTGTTAAATTTATTTTTGGTTGAATTTTGAAATTATTTATGCAAGAAACAAGAGATTTTTGAAAAATGCAGTGTCTTATGTAAGCATCACTCATATCCCCCTTTGTCTGGAAAAATAAGCAAAGAGCAAACCCCCCCTCCCCCCTTAGGTGCTTATTGAACGACCCCTCTCTTTTAAGAACAATTATATTTATTCTTTTGAAATATCCATGAACTTCCTTTGTGTTTATGCAAACATTACATGAAACGACATTTTTTCTTGTAGAACTGGATTTCCAGAACGCCAAGTGCAGAGCGTTTTGCACAACCTCGAGTTGGCAACGAAGCATCAAAAGTCCAACTTTGGCCTCAGTTGCTGCTTGGTGAGTTGACACAACCATATTCTCAACAAATACAACAACAACTCTGTGTTGGGAACCTTTCCTTCTAACAAGGAAACGTTCTTAGCATAGAGTTAGTACAAATATACCTGTGTGAGTGGCGGAAGTAAATTTTTAACATGGGAGCTCCCGTAGGCGGGTGGAATTTGAGGTATAAAAACTGCTCTTCTTCCCAAAAAAATGATGAAAAAAAGATACCGACAATTTGAAACTCGAGAAAAAGCAATGACCAATCGTTCAGTGAAGAAAAAATTTCTCTATCTCAATTAGTTTTTTACCTGTAATTATTTTAAATTCCGCGGATTCTGAAAAAAACAATTTTAAACTGTATTTTTATAATGTTGCAGGGAGAATTTCTTTAAAAAAGCTTCACACTATATAATATGAACCCTCCTGATTCGATACGAGTCATTTCCCAAGTCAAGTATTTAAGGGAGAAAATTGCTGATTTAGTGGTCGAGGTAGGAACTGGAAGTTGGCAAAGCTTGGCGGGCGTTTTTGCCATAGTTTCTTTACGAGTGAAGCCACGCGAAAAACCGAAAACGCCAAAAGAGGGATTTAGTGGCCAAGTTGGTTCAAAAAGTCAAGTGTGAGTGGCAGAGCGAAATCGGGAGACCGGTCACGCTTAGAACAGCGGAGCAGATGTTTAAGCTGTCTCTATATCAGTACTAACTCTATGGTTCTTAGGGTGAACTAACAGAAATGCACGAAAATTTTACAGGCATAAGATGACTCAAAACACTGTGAAAAAATTAGCTGCTGAATTTCAATAGGAGAGGAGTTATTTAAATTTGAAAATTGTGTTCTGAGTTGCCAAACACATTTATTTAGCACCACTTGGCGACTTTCCAATCGGATGGAATGAGAAATTAGATTTCTTTATTACAGAAGTGGCTCAACTCATAGATTAAATGTTACGAGCTCGATTCCCAACAGTAACATTTGGAATAAGAAATTAGACGCGACATTTAACAATCACATAAACACATACTATGATTTGAAGTTTAAATTCACTTTCTTCAGCCCTTGATTCAAAATCCATTTGTTATCTGCTTTATTATTAAACACATCGCGGATAGATGGACATATCAGACACACTCCACAAATCTGTTACAGCCTTGGGTCGGGGGTCCTAAATGTCACCGTTGGCTTGAGTGTAATTTATTGTGGTAATTTTGTTTTGTTTCATGAGCTTTTTATATTTTTAATTAATTTTTATTCATACTATAAATTTTATGAACCTTTTTTGATTGGTCAATTTAAATTACTTTAGAGAAAACGCGGCCTGTAACTTTACGCCATTTGGCACCTTCACTGCATTTTTCGCTTTGGGGCCATTCAAATATTATGTAAGCACTTTTTTGGTCATTTTTAACTCCCCTTTCCCCTTGTCAGCAAAGATAAGCAAACCTCCAACCCCCCACCATTATTACGTAAGAACCTGCCAGGACCCCCCTAAATTTTGACATCTTTTACAGTAAGTACTGTTTTTTTTCTCCTTGAAAATTAGGTGACTTATACAGTAAAGCACCGTTTATACGTCTCTCATTTATACGTCGTTTTCGCCAAGTCCCAATTAATTCAAATAATCAAAACTGTTTTCAATTATATGTCTTTTCATTTATACGCCGTTTTATGTCGGTCCCTTGAAAGACGTATAAACGGTGCTTTACTGTACAAGGAGCTGTCTTTTTTGAGTGCCCTTAGTGTTCAAAATTGTGTTGAAAAACTACTTTTCGGGGTTAAAATTTCAAAATGTTTGGGGATCCATTCCCAGAAAAAAGTGCTTACGTCAGATTTCCGAATTCAATTTTTTTGTTAAATTTATTTCTGGTTGAGTTTTAAAGTTATTTATGCAAGAAACAAGTTATTTTCGAAAATGCAGTGTCTTACGTAAACATCACTCATATCCCCCTTGTCAGGAAAAATAAGCAAAGAGCAAACCCCCTCCCCCCTTAGGTGCTTACGTAATATTTGAACGGCCCCTTTGTAAGGTTGCACTTTTGGTGTAGAAAATTATTATTTTCAAAATTAATTTACTCCTCTCCAAATGAAATTCAGCAGCTATTTCTTTCACAGTAAGTGTTTCGTATCATCTACTTACCCCTGTAAAATTTTCATCTTTTTCTGTGAGTTAAGCCTGGGAACCTTTCCTTCTATAGTCTGTTCATTTTGAACTGGCGCTTGAAAATATTTCCTTCCCCCACCACCGATCGGTAACCATAGAAACTATCCACGTGAAAGTGACGAAGAAGGCTTACTATTGGCTGCTCGATAAGCGTAACTATGGTTACGCTTCTAGCGAGGGGGAAAGCACTATTTCTCAAGCGCCAATTCTATAGTCTGTGTAATTAGAATAGGCGGTTGAAAAGTCACATGATTTCCCCAGTCTCCCCCACCTTTCCCTGTGCGTTGCCATGGTTTCCACCAGTCTTATTTTTTTCCCACATCACGCCAAGCCCACAACCGCCCGAGATTGTCATTGAATCTAACTCGTGTCGCAGCAGCCAATGAAATAATCGGAACACTTTTTTTCGTTATAAAAGAAAAACTAATCATGGTAGAAGTACAAAATTTTAAACAAATATAGAATTATTTTTTTCAAAAAGATTGTCGTTCCGTTTTTTAAAAAATTCGAATTACTTTTATAATTATTAAGATTCAAAGTTTCAATTTGATTTTACTCCCTGCCTTAACTGATGTGCAAAAATAAAGCAGAACCGCTTACGTTTTCTCCTTCGTTACCATGGCGACGAACTTCAACTGATGACGTCCAACCGCCTATTTTAATTACACAGACTATAAATGAATAGAGTATAAGCAGTTAAATTAATGTCAGTAGAAAGTGAGTGAAAACATGACTGTATAGGGAAATAACAATTAAAACTAATGAAATGAAAAATTCTAGTGATATGAATTGATTATGAATGATGTGTTTAGGGTGTGAGCTCTCTGTGGAACCACGATGGCAACCCTGTGGCTGCGTTCCGCATCAACGATCACATCAGGTGGTTGGTGCAACAGATGAAGGACAAGCCACTCTTCTTCCAGGACAAGGTTGCACAATACTTCAAGGTATACACTCTTCTTCTTTAGCGTTTCTCCCTCTGGACCTTAGTACAGGGGTGGCCACATTGGCGTTGGCAGCACCTGAAAATTGGGGGGACGCCTCAAGGATTCGGAATATTCCTCCCCAAATGCATTTTACTATTGGTTTACACGACCCCGAAAATAATTTTTTTTCTTTTCCGCCCTCTTTCAACTCGTTCAACAATTTTAAGGGGGTTTTGAATCGACTAATTAACTTCTGTTCAAATTTTTAATAAACCGTTTGTAACTTCACGGAAAAGGGGGGTCTGGGAGTCCTCCCCCCGAGAAAAAATTTTAGAAATTTGACCTTTAAAATACAGGTTTAAACTCATTTTAAGAGTGTTATAAGATTTCAGTTTCAAAATAAAATTTTTTATGCTTTAACCAGTGCTGTAGCTGGATTTTTTTGAGGGAGTCTCATTAACAAAATTTCTCAAACTTTTTATATATAATAAATTCTTTTAGATGTACTAAATTTTAACAAAAAATGTATTAAAAGTTATATTTGGACAATAAATTTGCTTGGGAGGGGGGGGAATATTTTTGGGCCCCTCCAGATATAAATTTCCATATAGGCCACTGATAGGGTGATTCATTAACTGCTGATTTACAGGGTTCGCACAGTCCTTAAAAACTCCTTAGATTGCCCAGTCCTTACGAAAGGGCCCTTAAAGTCCTTAATTTCCACATTAGAGTCCTTAATTTTCAAAAGAATGCAGTTTTTTTTCTCTTGATGTCAAATTTTTTAAAGGGATTTTATCAAAAATATTAGCATGTTTTTCCAAAAGTTTTGCCTTTCTGTTTTTGCCAATGTTTTTCAAAAGAAGTCCTATTGCGGTCTGGAATTTCAGTGAAAGATCGCGAATTTTTTTTCATTTTTCCTTCCGGACTTTTGCTTGTAAAGTTGGCTTTGCATGTTTCTTCTACAAACAACTTGACAATCTCATTTTTCTTCTCATTTTTGATGTATTTGGCTTTGAAATCTTGATTTTGGAGAAAGTGTTCTTTGCTAGTCATCAAAATTTGATTAATATATAGCTGGCAAATTAAAAAAGTAAAAGACAAAAACAAACTGAATTATGTTATTTCTATCTATGAAAGGGAAATATAATAAAGTATTCTTGAAAAGTCGTTGAAATCATTTTATTTACAGTTTTAATATTAATTGCATTTTTGAGAAGGTCCTTAAAATTTTCCAAAATGTCCTTAGAAAGTCCTTAAAAAGTACTTCTGTACGAACCAACCCTGATTTATTATGAACTGACTTGTTGCCAATTATTTGAGGACAAATTGTTTCTGTGCAGAGTAACCCCCACAAGTTGACGCTGGTGATGAAGCCTGACGATCAGTTTGAGCGTCGGGAACAGGAAGCCGAGAACCAACTGTTGAGCTCCAGAGTATCTGCTCTCACTGAGGCTGACAGGGACGCCATCTACAGGCAGGGTGAGTACTGCTGAGCTTTTGCATGACCAGATCATAAGGGGCGATTCTACTACTAAAGCATATTTACTTAGCAATATGCTTCAAAAGAATGTGAAATGAAATATGATATGAAAGCGGCCAACTCTCCCGATTTTTTCGGGAGACTCAAGTACAAGGTTCGTCCTTGAAAGTCCTTGAATTTCAAAATTTCTTGAACTTTAGAGGGGTATATAAAGAGAAGAAACCCGTGATTTAATTTAGAAAAGGTTTAAGCCAGTGCTAAGATGATTGAAGGGCCTCCCTTGAAGATTGAGTAATCCGCCTCCTTTTTATCTTTGATAGATTTTTCAGATATGGAATTTTTCCAGCAAAAGAGTGTTGTTAACATATTATGAAGTTGTATTTTCAAATCGTAAATATTTTGACCCTGTAAAACTTTTAATATACTGGATGTTACTTAAAGAATGAGAGGTTTCCCCTCAGTCCCCTAAATATAGTGTTTCACCTAATTTTGGGCCCTCCTGATAATTAATCTAATTAATAATCCACCTAATAGCCCCTCCTCCTCTTGGTTGATCTAAGCCACAGAGTATAGAGCTTAACAGAGTGTTCATCTCCATAGACGCTAATGGCAACTTTTTTAACAGGGCTTTTCCCATAGACAAACTTCGAGCCAAACAGCCTCCTTTAATACCACGTCATTCCTGGTAATTCTGTCATTCGCCCACTGAAGCTGTCACTCAAATCCAAATCGCCAATAATCAGTGTTAAAATCAAATCAAGCACATTTCGCGTTCTCTGATTGGCTGCTAGTGAACTGAATTATAATATGCGTGCTGAATTAAATTAATGACCTAAAGATGAAAACTGCGGTTTGGCATCTCTGTTTTAAGCTCTCTACTCTGTGATCTAAGCTTTCATAACCCTGCTCGGGGGGAGTTCCTCCCTGTTTGGGAAAATTTTTTTGAAAGATATTTAAAATTATCAATTTATTTTTCAGACTTGTCCAAATAAAAAAAAAACCTTTTTTTACATGTTAATGACTGTCTTATTAGGACTGTCTTATGTCTGTTTCCATCCAACCAAAATAGTATGCAATGTCAAACGACAAGTAAGGTGTCCCATAAGCCCCCACAATGTTACAATAGTTACAATTCTAGAAATAGTAGTTAATTATACGTGAAATCCCGTTACAACGAATACAGATACAGCGAAAAATCCCGTTATTACGAAAGTCCAGAAAGTCCCCAACCGTTTTTATTTGAATAAGGAAGTTGCATGTGTCAGATTTTCAAAAACAATTAAGTGTTCCGTATGGTTTTTTGTATGGTAAAATGAAATATCTAGTCAGTTTTTCAACGTACAGGTAATTAAATATTTAATTTAAAAGTTGAGAAAAAAAACACGTGACTGAAAACGCTTATTGTTTAAAGATCTCAACAATCATACCATCAACTCCATTGCTTTACATTCTTTACAACAATGTTTATCGCATGATGACGTCAACGTACGATGATCCCAAACTCTTGGCGTTTTCGCGCGCTTTTAAAAAGGGGATTTTTTAAAATTTTTTTGGCAATCAAAAAATTTCTCGATTGGCCTCAAATTTCGGGTAGTTGCTTATTTTTGCAAGAAGAATCGATTAAAAAAATTTAAAAAAAATCATGCAACTTCCTCATTACCGATAGTACGGATACAACGAAATTTCCGTTACAACGAAGAAATTTTACAGTCCCGTGAAGTTCGTTATAACGGGATTTTACTCTATGTGCAATTAAAAAAATTTTTAGTACTGTTTTCATTATTCTCCCCAGTATTCCCCAGTCTTTAAATATAAGATAAAAAAATATTCTTGAAAACTTGTACAATAAAATCGGTTACAAAATTTAATATTTGCTAATGACTTGTTGAAAACCTAATCTAAGCATAGAACATTACTTTTTCCTTTTGATGTTACATGTAGTATTAAGCACAGGCATCGACCTTGGGGGAGAACAGCGGGATGCATCACTAGCAGATCCAGGGGGCTAGGGGGCTTCAGACCCCCTAAAATGAAAAGTTTTAATCTATATAATATCAATATGGCATTTTATGCACCAAAATGAGTTAAAACCCTGTTATTTTAAGGTCAAATTTTCAAAGATTTTCCCCCAGACTCCCTTGGTACTTGCAACTCTGCCATTAGAACTTTATTTCGTATTAAGTTCATTAAAACGCAAAAGTTCTACCATAAAATCTATATTCGAAATTGGCGTACAAAACTAGTTGAAAAAGTGGGGTTTGTTTATACTTAAATTTCACAAAATTTCCCCCTCCCCCCTGCTTTTAGTAGTTGGAGCAGGATTATTCACTACTATCAGGCCTGACGAGAGGGGGGGGCAAGTGGGGTACTTTCCCCGGGGCCCGGGGCAAGAGGGGGCCCGGCAGCCCCCCAGTTTTTTAGAGTCAAATTTTCAAAATTTTTCTGGGGGAGGGACCCCAGGCCCCCTTCAGTATTTAAACCTTTATTGTTCACACTTTTTCATAAGTTCATTAAAATCAAAATTCTACCTAAAAATGTAAGTCCAAATTTTGATTTACGTGTACCAAAAAACAGTTTGAAACCCTGTTCTTATGGTCAAATTTACAAAAATTTTATGGGGGAGGACCCCCAGACCCCCCTTTCAAACTTGAACCTTTAGTTACAAAAACTTGTCTTATATAAAGTTCTCTTGGACGCGCAAATTCTACCAAAACATGGGTTGAAAAGCTACATTAAACCTTTTAAAATGGATGAAAGGAGGCCTGACAAGAGAGGAGGGGTTAAATTCCAGAGATTTTCATATTGAGTACTTAGATGAATATCATGTTGAATAGTTTGGAAATTAATCTGTTTACCCAAATGGGCTAAACTGAGTAAATTCCCAGTTTCTAGGGGCACATTTTTAAAAATTTTCTGGGGGGTACCCCCAGACCCCCCAAAGGAATTCATTATGAGGGGAAGATTATAAAAACTAACTAAAATTTCATGCATAAGATAAATCATTAAATGGCTTATAACTTCATTTAAGACAAATAAAAACTTATTTTTAGGGTCGAATTTCTAAATATTTTCTGGTGGTGCTTGATGTTAGGGTCGTGCCAAACTAGCGGCTTGAAGACGCCAAAGCCACAAAAAACTCTGCTTATCAAGATAGGGGAGAAGAGCGAAACCGGGAGACCGGTCACGCTTAAAACAGCGGAGCAGATGTTTAAGCTGTCTCTATATCCTACTACTATTATAATTGTGAATGTTTGTCCGGATGTTTGTTACTCTTTCACGCAAAAACTACTGAATGGATTTTAATGAAATTCTACCATAATGTAGCTTATACATCAGAATAGGACATGGGCTATAATTTATAAAGAGAAAATCAGTCCTTCATTCTTTTTTTCCCGTTTTTCCTGCTTTTTTTCACTTATTTTTCCGTGTTTGAAAACCTGTTTTACCAGTCATACAACGAGTTAAAAATAAAACATTGTTTCAAATGAGACAGATCACTAGACTTTTTCATTTACTAGATCTTTTATTTTAGTTTTAAACACTGGTTTTAAATTCGTTAATTTGTTCACTAGACTTACTAATTTACTAGACTTTTTACTATGGTTTCAAATTTGTTATTTTATAAAGGCACCAAGATATTAAACATTATCAGGAACATCGGGATTGTAAAAAGTCACAAGAACACCGGGATTAGAAAATTAGCGAGAACATCGGAATGGAAAAATTACCGGGTTATAAAAATTACCGAGAACACTGGGATAGGAAATTTACCATAAAAGACACCCAGAATACCGGAATATAAAAATTACCGGGAACGCCGGGATTAGAAAAATTACCGTGACCACCGGGATAAGATTACCGGGAACACTGGGATAGGAAAGAGGCGCCTGGGATACCGGGATGATTTGTAACATTGCTAATTTACAAAATTATAAATGTATTTTAAGAAATATTTAAAAAAAATAAATTTATACACCCCACCCGTGCAAGGCCGGGTATAACAGCTAGTTAGAACTCTATGCTCCCCAACCTTTGATAATAAAGAATGGCATTAATTTACCAATGGCAACTAACATAAGAGGTGTGGTGTATATATAAAAGGGGGCTGATCCTCATCATTTAGAAAAGCACAATTTCCTTTAGAATAGGTTGAAACCAGTGCTGAGATTGGGGGACATAATCTCGAGAACAAAAATTGTTTCTAGCTAATAAAAATAAGGCAAGCCCTCCTCCAAGAAAAAAAATCCAGTTACTGCCACTGTTTGAAGCATAGGAAATTTAATTTTGAAATTGTACTGAAAATGAGTTTGATCTTGTTTTAAAAGGCAAATTTAGACAATCTTTCTGAGGAAGGACCCAAAGACCCCCTCTTTTTTTGTTGAAAGTTGCCAACAATTCACAGAAATTAGGAGAAAAAATTCCATTATTAATCCATTCCAAAATTAATCCTTTCACATACTTGCAAACTTTTACGGATTTCTTTTAGTTTTCCGGATTGATTGAAAAAAAAAACCTGATTTTGCGTTTTTGTCCACTTATTCGGCTTTTTTGCAAGTTTTTTTGACGCGCGCTTACCCATAAAGTTTGCTTCTTCTCGTGTTCCGTTCGCAAAGCGGAAAAACAACTTTACCGAGATTGGAATTCGCGTTCATTTTTTCCGGCTTTTAAAGGGAAATGCTTCAAGTTGTACTTTTTTAAAGAGATGCAAAAAGTTTTACGGATGTAAGTTTTGAAAAGTTGGCAAATAACCACCTTAAAATTATTAGGGGACGTCCATGTATTACTTGAGGTGTTTTTCCCAAATTCTTGACCCCTCCTTGACGAGATTTTTTTGGACCCCACCCCCTATCCCCCTCAATTTTTCCGAATTAAAGTTCAGAAAGTATGTCTAAAATTGTCCTGAAGAAGATTTCAAAGTTTGAAAAACACATTCAGCAAATTTTCAGTTTCCCTCAAAAAGTTAAAAACAAAAGTTTCTTTAAAACAATGTTTTTAACGATTGAGGGGACTCGTCCCCCATTCCCCCACCCAGGATCGACGGTCGTGCTAATAACAAAAATAAACTTAAAAACTAACATAATTAACTAAACAATAAACTTAAAACCCGTGTAAGGCCGGGTAAATCAGCTAGCTTACTATATAAATGTGAGATGAGTACTCGTTCTAACTTAAAAAGTCATATATGTTGTCCTCGTGCTCTTCAAAAAACGCCTGCGCCCTCAAACGGTAGAAAAACGGGGCTTTAAAGGTCGGTCGCCATCTTGGAATTCCTCACCAAAAATTAAAGTGGTCCGATTTGCACCAAACTTGGTATGCGAGTTCGGAGTACCTCATAAGCTTCTTTGGTGGAGTTTTCTTTAAAATTTGGTTATTTTTGCGAAAAAACGACTCCTTCACCTGTTTTTGGGACCTTAAAGTTATTTTGTAGGTCGATTCCAAAAAAAAGAAAACGTTTTCGATTGGAATGCGAAAAAGCGAGATAGGCACGCCCCACCGATGGGTAAGGCGGATGTGATTAGAAGGTTCTTTAACCAATTAGAGAAGTAATTAGTAGGGCGGAGACTCTTAATTCATTAGACGATGGATACGGCCAACCGGACGGGGTTTAATCGCCTCTGATTAAAAAAAATCGAATCGGAGCTCTTTCTTTCTGTTTCTGGGTCCGCCTCTGCTGTATTTAAGCATGGATTCAATTATAAACTAATTAATTATGAAAGCAGTGCTCAGCTTTTGCATCAGATCATAAATGGGGATTCTACTACTAAAGCGTATTACTCAGTGGCGAATCCAGGATTTTTGTCTGGGGGGCTGAGTTTCACAAATAACTTAATTGCTATTATGGACTGTTCAAATATTTATGTAAGCAACTGAAAGTGGGAGGGGGGTTGCCAGCGGCCGTAGCCAGATTTTTGTTTAGGGAGTTTACTCAATATCTTTTTTCTGGGGTCTAATTTTAGGAATACTAAGTTTTAGGTGATTTGACTTCGTAAGGTTTTAATTTTGGTGCACTAAATAATTTTCAAAATTGTGTTAACAAGTCAAAGGGGGTCTGGGGGTCCTCCCCCTGAAAAAATTTGAAAATTTGCCCCTCTAAATAGTGTTTTAGCTCATTTTGAAGCCTTTTAGATTCACCCAAAGAGCACCACTCTTTGTAAGTGGCAGAATTTTCAAGGGAAAAAGTTTTATAGTATTATGAATTGGAAAATTTCTAGGGGGTCTAGGGATTCCTATTCCAGAAAAAAAGAAAAAAACCCTAAAAAAGGTATTTTAACTCATGTTGAGACAGGTTAAATCAAAGAGGATCACTCCTTGTCCCTAAAGTTTCAAGGAAAAACCGAACTTGTTAGATTCCAAAATTTCGAGGGGATTTGGGGTCTTCCCCCAGAAAATTTTTGGAATTTTCACCCTTAAAAGTAGGGTTCCGATCCATTTTAGACCCTTTGGGTAACACCACCGAATGTCCGCAACGTGTTGAAATTTCTTTTTTGGCTTTATTGCTATTACCAAAACTTGAATGTCTAATTCCTGGGGGGGCTGCAGCCCCACAGCCCCCCCTTACTGGATTCGCCACTGGTATTACTACTAGGGTTCTAAATCTTTCTAAAGGAATCGATTCCAGAATCGAATCGGAATCGAACCATTGAAGGAATCGAATCTTAGAAATCGTACCTAATTTTCTATATAATACTGATAATTATTAACAATTTTGTTCACTAATAAATTGATATTTTGATAAGGGGCCATTCATTAATTACGTAAGGGTCCCGAGGGGGAGGGGGGTTGGAAAATCTCTACATACCCTTACTTGGGGGTGGGGGGGTCAAACCCATTCTTTCGTAAGATTTTCCAAGTTAATGTAAACAAATTCCAATTATTCTATTTAAATTACTATTGAATAACCCCGGAAAAACTTATAAATGCTGACGATCTCGGTATATTATCGAAGCTTTAATTTAAAATAAAAAATGAAGGTATATCAGATGTATCTTTTTTATTGGAGTAGCATTAAGTTAAGATGAAAAATACTAGAACTGTTGAATCCATCTTCCAGTTATCAAAAGTTGAAACAAAACAAAAGCAAAAAGAGAGAGAAATCTTTATCAGTTTTGGTTTCAACTGTTTAACCTTGGAATCTTACGTAAGAATAGGAGGGAGGGGTTTGAAAAATCTTACTTACCCTTACATGGCGGTAGGGGGACTTCAAAAATTGCCAAAATCATCCTTACGTAATTCATGAATGGACCCTACTTGATTTTCCCTGGGCTAAACCTGCTGTAACAAAAAAAAATTACCTTGAAACTTCTATGAACTCTTCGTGTGTTCTTATGGCGGATTTACACCACTACTGCAAAAGAGACTTAAGCGACATTTTCGTAGTACTACCGACTGGCAAAAGATGGCGCAGCAAAAGCCCGCGACATTTTCGGTTTTCTGGGATCTCGCGGATGTTCGTTGCTAGAAGGGCCGTATTCACGAACTTTAAGTCGAGAGAGACACGAAACGCATTCGAAACGCAAACGATGAAATCTCAGGAGCCTTTGTGCTGCCATCTGTTAAGAAATACCACAAGTAATTACTAGTAACACAAGTAGTACAAGTAAGGCACTAGATGTCCATTACTTTCGTAATATATTAATGTCTGAGGACTAATTTAAGTTATAAATAGCTGTTTTAGATTTTTTAAAACTATAAAAACGGGCCGGAACCAATCGGAATGCGCTTCGGAATCTCAAGAAACAAGATGGCGGCCGATACGTTTTTGAGGAGACGTGAGCTCCGGGACGAACGTTTCCAAAATAATCGTTTCGAGTACGTTTGCGTTTCGAATGCGTTTCGTGTCTCTCTCGACTTAAAGTTCGTGAATACGGCCCTAAGTCGAGAGAGACACGAAACGCAAACGATGAAATCTCAGGAGCCCTTGTGCTGCCATCTGTTAAGAAATACCACAAGTAATTACTAGTAACACAAGTAGTACAAGTTAAGGCACTAGATGTCCATTACTTTCGTAATATATTAATGTCTGAGGACTAATTTAAGTTATAAATAGCTGTTTTAGATTTTTTAAAACTATAAAAACGGGCCGGAACCAATCGGAATGCGCTTCGGAATCTCAAGAAACAAGATGGCGGCCGATACGTTTTTGAGGAGACGTGAGCTCCGGGACGAACGTTTCCAAAATAATCGTTTCGAGTACGTTTGCGTTTCGAATGCGTTTCGTGTCTCTCTCGACTTAAAGTTCGTGAATACGGCCCTAAGTCGAGAGAGACACGAAACGCAAACGATGAAATCTCAGGAGCCCTTGTGCTGCCATCTGTTAAGAAATACCACAAGTAATTACTAGTAACACAAGTAGTACAAGTTAAGGCACTAGATGTCCATTACTTTCGTAATATATTAATGTCTGAGGACTAATTTAAGTTATAAATAGCTGTTTTAGATTTTTTAAAACTATAAAAACGGGCCGGAACCAATCGGAATGCGCTTCGGAATCTCAAGAAACAAGATGGCGGCCGATACGTTTTTGAGGAGACGTGAGCTCCGGGACGAACGTTTCCAAAATAATCGTTTCGAGTACGTTTGCGTTTCGAATGCGTTTCGTGTCTCTCTCGACTTAAAGTTCGTGAATACGGCCCTAAGTCGAGAGAGACACGAAACGCAAACGATGAAATCTCAGGAGCCCTTGTGCTGCCATCTGTTAAGAAATACCACAAGTAATTACTAGTAACACAAGTAGTACAAGTTAAGGCACTAGATGTCCATTACTTTCGTAATATATTAATGTCTGAGGACTAATTTAAGTTATAAATAGCTGTTTTAGATTTTTTAAAACTATAAAAACGGGCCGGAACCAATCGGAATGCGCTTCGGAATCTCAAGAAACAAGATGGCGGCCGATACGTTTTTGAGGAGACGTGAGCTCCGGGACGAACGTTTCCAAAATAATCGTTTCGAGTACGTTTGCGTTTCGTGTCTCTCTCGACTTAAAGTTCGTGAATACGGCCCTAAGTCGAGAGAGACACGAAACGCAAACGATGAAATCTCAGGAGCCCTTGTGCTGCCATCTGTTAAGAAATACCACAAGTAATTACTAGTAACACAAGTAGTACAAGTTAAGGCACTAGATGTCCATTACTTTCGTAATATATTAATGTCTGAGGACTAATTTAAGTTATAAATAGCTGTTTTAGATTTTTTAAAACTATAAAAACGGGCCGGAACCAATCGGAATGCGCTTCGGAATCTCAAGAAACAAGATGGCGGCCGATACGTTTTTGAGGAGACGTGAGCTCCGGGACGAACGTTTCCAAAATAATCGTTTCGAGTACGTTTGCGTTTCGAATGCGTTTCGTGTCTCTCTCGACTTAAAGTTCGTGAATACGGCCCTAAGTCGAGAGAGACACGAAACGCAAACGATGAAATCTCAGGAGCCCTTGTGCTGCCATCTGTTAAGAAATACCACAAGTAATTACTAGTAACACAAGTAGTACAAGTTAAGGCACTAGATGTCCATTACTTTCGTAATATATTAATGTCTGAGGACTAATTTAAGTTATAAATAGCTGTTTTAGATTTTTTAAAACTATAAAAACGGGCCGGAACCAATCGGAATGCGCTTCGGAATCTCAAGAAACAAGATGGCGGCCGATACGTTTTTGAGGAGACGTGAGCTCCGGGACGAACGTTTCCAAAATAATCGTTTCGAGTACGTTTGCGTTTCGAATGCGTTTCGTGTCTCTCTCGACTTAAAGTTCGTGAATACGGCCCTAAGTCGAGAGAGACACGAAACGCAAACGATGAAATCTCAGGAGCCCTTGTGCTGCCATCTGTTAAGAAATACCACAAGTAATTACTAGTAACACAAGTAGTACAAGTTAAGGCACTAGATGTCCATTACTTTCGTAATATATTAATGTCTGAGGACTAATTTAAGTTATAAATAGCTGTTTTAGATTTTTTAAAACTATAAAAACGGGCCGGAACCAATCGGAATGCGCTTCGGAATCTCAAAAAACAAGATAGCGGCAGATACGTTTTTGAGGAGACGTGAGCTCCGGGACGAACGTTTCCAAAATAATCGTTTCGAGTACGTTTGCGTTTCGAATGCGTTTCGTGTCTCTCTCGACTTAAAGTTCGTGAATACGGCCCTAAGTCGAGAGAGACACGAAACGCAAACGATGAAATCTCAGGAGCCCTTGTGCTGCCATCTGTTAAGAAATACCACAAGTAATTACTAGTAACACAAGTAGTACAAGTTAAGGCACTAGATGTCCATTACTTTCGTAATATATTAATGTCTGAGGACTAATTTAAGTTATAAATAGCTGTTTTAGATTTTTTAAAACTATAAAAACGGGCCGGAACCAATCGGAATGCGCTTCGGAATCTCAAGAAACAAGATGGCGGCCGATACGTTTTTGAGGAGACGTGAGCTCCGGGACGAACGTTTCCAAAATAATCGTTTCGAGTACGTTTGCGTTTCGAATGCGTTTCGTGTCTCTCTCGACTTAAAGTTCGTGAATACGGCCCTAAGTCGAGAGAGACACGAAACGCAAACGATGAAATCTCAGGAGCCCTTGTGCTGCCATCTGTTAAGAAATACCACAAGTAATTACTAGTAACACAAGTAGTACAAGTTAAGGCACTAGATGTCCATTACTTTCGTAATATATTAATGTCTGAGGACTAATTTAAGTTATAAATAGCTGTTTTAGATTTTTTAAAACTATAAAAACGGGCCGGAACCAATCGGAATGCGCTTCGGAATCTCAAGAAACAAGATGGCGGCCGATACGTTTTTGAGGAGACGTGAGCTCCGGGACGAACGTTTCCAAAATAATCGTTTCGAGTACGTTTGCGTTTCGAATGCGTTTCGTGTCTCTCTCGACTTAAAGTTCGTGAATACGGCCCTAAGTCGAGAGAGACACGAAACGCAAACGATGAAATCTCAGGAGCCCTTGTGCTGCCATCTGTTAAGAAATACCACAAGTAATTACTAGTAACACAAGTAGTACAAGTTAAGGCACTAGATGTCCATTACTTTCGTAATATATTAATGTCTGAGGACTAATTTAAGTTATAAATAGCTGTTTTAGATTTTTTAAAACTATAAAAACGGGCCGGAACCAATCGGAATGCGCTTCGGAATCTCAAGAAACAAGATGGCGGCCGATACGTTTTTGAGGAGACGTGAGCTCCGGGACGAACGTTTCCAAAATAATCGTTTCGAGTACGTTTGCGTTTCGTGTCTCTCTCGACTTAAAGTTCGTGAATACGGCCCTAAGTCGAGAGAGACACGAAACGCAAACGATGAAATCTCAGGAGCCCTTGTGCTGCCATCTGTTAAGAAATACCACAAGTAATTACTAGTAACACAAGTAGTACAAGTTAAGGCACTAGATGTCCATTACTTTCGTAATATATTAATGTCTGAGGACTAATTTAAGTTATAAATAGCTGTTTTAGATTTTTTAAAACTATAAAAACGGGCCGGAACCAATCGGAATGCGCTTCGGAATCTCAAGAAACAAGATGGCGGCCGATACGTTTTTGAGGAGACGTGAGCTCCGGGACGAACGTTTCCAAAATAATCGTTTCGAGTACGTTTGCGTTTCGAATGCGTTTCGTGTCTCTCTCGACTTAAAGTTCGTGAATACGGCCCTAAGTCGAGAGAGACACGAAACGCAAACGATGAAATCTCAGGAGCCCTTGTGCTGCCATCTGTTAAGAAATACCACAAGTAATTACTAGTAACACAAGTAGTACAAGTTAAGGCACTAGATGTCCATTACTTTCGTAATATATTAATGTCTGAGGACTAATTTAAGTTATAAATAGCTGTTTTAGATTTTTTAAAACTATAAAAACGGGCCGGAACCAATCGGAATGCGCTTCGGAATCTCAAGAAACAAGATGGCGGCCGATACGTTTTTGAGGAGACGTGAGCTCCGGGACGAACGTTTCCAAAATAATCGTTTCGAGTACGTTTGCGTTTCGAATGCGTTTCGTGTCTCTCTCGACTTAAAGTTCGTGAATACGGCCCTAAGTCGAGAGAGACACGAAACGCAAACGATGAAATCTCAGGAGCCCTTGTGCTGCCATCTGTTAAGAAATACCACAAGTAATTACTAGTAACACAAGTAGTACAAGTTAAGGCACTAGATGTCCATTACTTTCGTAATATATTAATGTCTGAGGACTAATTTAAGTTATAAATAGCTGTTTTAGATTTTTTAAAACTATAAAAACGGGCCGGAACCAATCGGAATGCGCTTCGGAATCTCAAAAAACAAGATAGCGGCAGATACGTTTTTGAGGAGACGTGAGCTCCGGGACGAACGTTTCCAAAATAATCGTTTCGAGTACGTTTGCGTTTCGAATGCGTTTCGTGTCTCTCTCGACTTAAAGTTCGTGAATACGGCCCTAAGTCGAGAGAGACACGAAACGCAAACGATGAAATCTCAGGAGCCCTTGTGCTGCCATCTGTTAAGAAATACCACAAGTAATTACTAGTAACACAAGTAGTACAAGTTAAGGCACTAGATGTCCATTACTTTCGTAATATATTAATGTCTGAGGACTAATTTAAGTTATAAATAGCTGTTTTAGATTTTTTAAAACTATAAAAACGGGCCGGAACCAATCGGAATGCGCTTCGGAATCTCAAGAAACAAGATGGCGGCCGATACGTTTTTGAGGAGACGTGAGCTCCGGGACGAACGTTTCCAAAATAATCGTTTCGAGTACGTTTGCGTTTCGAATGCGTTTCGTGTCTCTCTCGACTTAAAGTTCGTGAATACGGCCCTAAGTCGAGAGAGACACGAAACGCAAACGATGAAATCTCAGGAGCCCTTGTGCTGCCATCTGTTAAGAAATACCACAAGTAATTACTAGTAACACAAGTAGTACAAGTTAAGGCACTAGATGTCCATTACTTTCGTAATATATTAATGTCTGAGGACTAATTTAAGTTATAAATAGCTGTTTTAGATTTTTTAAAACTATAAAAACGGGCCGGAACCAATCGGAATGCGCTTCGGAATCTCAAGAAACAAGATGGCGGCCGATACGTTTTTGAGGAGACGTGAGCTCCGGGACGAACGTTTCCAAAATAATCGTTTCGAGTACGTTTGCGTTTCGTGTCTCTCTCGACTTAAAGTTCGTGAATACGGCCCTAAGTCGAGAGAGACACGAAACGCAAACGATGAAATCTCAGGAGCCCTTGTGCTGCCATCTGTTAAGAAATACCACAAGTAATTACTAGTAGTACAAGTTAAGGCACTAGATGTCCATTACTTTCGTAATATATTAATGTCTGAGGACTAATTTAAGTTATAAATAGCTGTTTTAGATTTTTTAAAACTATAAAAACGGGCCGGAACCAATCGGAATGCGCTTCGGAATCTCAAAAAACAAGATAGCGGCAGATACGTTTTTGAGGAGACGTGAGCTCCGGGACGAACGTTTCCAAAATAATCGTTTCGAGTACGTTTGCGTTTCGAATGCGTTTCGTGTCTCTCTCGACTTAAAGTTCGTGAATACGGCCCTAAGTCGAGAGAGACACGAAACGCAAACGATGAAATCTCAGGAGCCCTTGTGCTGCCATCTGTTAAGAAATACCACAAGTAATTACTAGTAACACAAGTAGTACAAGTTAAGGCACTAGATGTCCATTACTTTCGTAATATATTAATGTCTGAGGACTAATTTAAGTTATAAATAGCTGTTTTAGATTTTTTAAAACTATAAAAACGGGCCGGAACCAATCGGAATGCGCTTCGGAATCTCAAGAAACAAGATGGCGGCCGATACGTTTTTGAGGAGACGTGAGCTCCGGGACGAACGTTTCCAAAATAATCGTTTCGAGTACGTTTGCGTTTCGAATGCGTTTCGTGTCTCTCTCGACTTAAAGTTCGTGAATACGGCCCTAAGTCGAGAGAGACACGAAACGCAAACGATGAAATCTCAGGAGCCCTTGTGCTGCCATCTGTTAAGAAATACCACAAGTAATTACTAGTAACACAAGTAGTACAAGTTAAGGCACTAGATGTCCATTACTTTCGTAATATATTAATGTCTGAGGACTAATTTAAGTTATAAATAGCTGTTTTAGATTTTTTAAAACTATAAAAACGGGCCGGAACCAATCGGAATGCGCTTCGGAATCTCAAGAAACAAGATGGCGGCCGATACGTTTTTGAGGAGACGTGAGCTCCGGGACGAACGTTTCCAAAATAATCGTTTCGAGTACGTTTGCGTTTCGAATGCGTTTCGTGTCTCTCTCGACTTAAAGTTCGTGAATACGGCCCTAAGTCGAGAGAGACACGAAACGCAAACGATGAAATCTCAGGAGCCCTTGTGCTGCCATCTGTTAAGAAATACCACAAGTAATTACTAGTAACACAAGTAGTACAAGTTAAGGCACTAGATGTCCATTACTTTCGTAATATATTAATGTCTGAGGACTAATTTAAGTTATAAATAGCTGTTTTAGATTTTTTAAAACTATAAAAACGGGCCGGAACCAATCGGAATGCGCTTCGGAATCTCAAGAAACAAGATGGCGGCCGATACGTTTTTGAGGAGACGTGAGCTCCGGGACGAACGTTTCCAAAATAATCGTTTCGAGTACGTTTGCGTTTCGAATGCGTTTCGTGTCTCTCTCGACTTAAAGTTCGTGAATACGGCCCTAAGTCGAGAGAGACACGAAACGCAAACGATGAAATCTCAGGAGCCCTTGTGCTGCCATCTGTTAAGAAATACCACAAGTAATTACTAGTAACACAAGTAGTACAAGTTAAGGCACTAGATGTCCATTACTTTCGTAATATATTAATGTCTGAGGACTAATTTAAGTTATAAATAGCTGTTTTAGATTTTTTAAAACTATAAAAACGGGCCGGAACCAATCGGAATGCGCTTCGGAATCTCAAGAAACAAGATGGCGGCCGATACGTTTTTGAGGAGACGTGAGCTCCGGGACGAACGTTTCCAAAATAATCGTTTCGAGTACGTTTGCGTTTCGAATGCGTTTCGTGTCTCTCTCGACTTAAAGTTCGTGAATACGGCCCTAAGTCGAGAGAGACACGAAACGCAAACGATGAAATCTCAGGAGCCCTTGTGCTGCCATCTGTTAAGAAATACCACAAGTAATTACTAGTAACACAAGTAGTACAAGTTAAGGCACTAGATGTCCATTACTTTCGTAATATATTAATGTCTGAGGACTAATTTAAGTTATAAATAGCTGTTTTAGATTTTTTAAAACTATAAAAACGGGCCGGAACCAATCGGAATGCGCTTCGGAATCTCAAAAAACAAGATAGCGGCAGATACGTTTTTGAGGAGACGTGAGCTCCGGGACGAACGTTTCCAAAATAATCGTTTCGAGTACGTTTGCGTTTCGAATGCGTTTCGTGTCTCTCTCGACTTAAAGTTCGTGAATACGGCCCTAAGTCGAGAGAGACACGAAACGCAAACGATGAAATCTCAGGAGCCCTTGTGCTGCCATCTGTTAAGAAATACCACAAGTAATTACTAGTAACACAAGTAGTACAAGTTAAGGCACTAGATGTCCATTACTTTCGTAATATATTAATGTCTGAGGACTAATTTAAGTTATAAATAGCTGTTTTAGATTTTTTAAAACTATAAAAACGGGCCGGAACCAATCGGAATGCGCTTCGGAATCTCAAGAAACAAGATGGCGGCCGATACGTTTTTGAGGAGACGTGAGCTCCGGGACGAACGTTTCCAAAATAATCGTTTCGAGTACGTTTGCGTTTCGAATGCGTTTCGTGTCTCTCTCGACTTAAAGTTCGTGAATACGGCCCTAAGTCGAGAGAGACACGAAACGCAAACGATGAAATCTCAGGAGCCCTTGTGCTGCCATCTGTTAAGAAATACCACAAGTAATTACTAGTAACACAAGTAGTACAAGTTAAGGCACTAGATGTCCATTACTTTCGTAATATATTAATGTCTGAGGACTAATTTAAGTTATAAATAGCTGTTTTAGATTTTTTAAAACTATAAAAACGGGCCGGAACCAATCGGAATGCGCTTCGGAATCTCAAGAAACAAGATGGCGGCCGATACGTTTTTGAGGAGACGTGAGCTCCGGGACGAACGTTTCCAAAATAATCGTTTCGAGTACGTTTGCGTTTCGTGTCTCTCTCGACTTAAAGTTCGTGAATACGGCCCTAAGTCGAGAGAGACACGAAACGCAAACGATGAAATCTCAGGAGCCCTTGTGCTGCCATCTGTTAAGAAATACCACAAGTAATTACTAGTAACACAAGTAGTACAAGTTAAGGCACTAGATGTCCATTACTTTCGTAATATATTAATGTCTGAGGACTAATTTAAGTTATAAATAGCTGTTTTAGATTTTTTAAAACTATAAAAACGGGCCGGAACCAATCGGAATGCGCTTCGGAATCTCAAAAAACAAGATAGCGGCAGATACGTTTTTGAGGAGACGTGAGCTCCGGGACGCGTATATTCGAACCCTCAAGCGTGCAACGCATTGGCGCGGTTTGAAGAGCGCCGCACCGTTTGGCACTGAATATGGACACGCGAATGCCTCTACACCGCCATAGCGTTCGAGTCGAGATCGAACCATCAAACGGTGTACAGAATGTAAACAAACGCTTGGTTTGCAACGAAATTTTAACAAAATAGTTTAACTCGTAGCTTATTATATCCAAGGCTTCTAAAATGAACTTAATTTTCTTTAATAAAGCATTTGAAGAACGTAATTAAGATTATGTGTTTATGTAAGAAATTGTGTGAACTTGGGTGAAATCTTTTGCACAAGGTTTACATTCTATTCTTTATCATATACTTTTTTTATCACTGCTTGCTTCTGTTTTGCTGCTAGCTATAGTGATAGGCATTTCATCCAAATAATTTTCTCGTTTGAAGACATAGTGAATAAATTTTTTTATAAAACAATGATATTAAGAAGTATGTTTGATGGTCAATGAAGTATTTGTTAATTTTGAATGTAAGAGTTTACATGGTAGCATAGCATGCATATATAAATCTCAAATTATTAATCTAGAGTTATAATTAAGTGAACAATTTAGTGTATACTTAAGACTATATCTTTTCAATACTGTAATTAATGGTAATGTAAAAGTTTGGAAGATTAATATTAAAAATTGAGGCTATATTAGCTTTATGTCTGAAACACTCTTAACATATTAAGTATGAATTTTTACAGAATATGAAGTTATTTCTTTTTAAAAGCTCTTGAATAGTTTTGTAAAACGAGAATATTCACCGAGAATAATAATTGAGGGTATTCTATTTTTTTACTGATATTTGGAAATAAATGTAAATATTATTGATAATATGAAATGGTCATGTAGTACTCTAGCAATACTATAAAGTACTTAGAATACATATTATTTGGATATTACTATTTGGTACTAAGTATTTTGAAATATTCTGCATCGTCTTTATCTTTTAAAATTAGTCTAAGAACAGCGTTTTCCGTTCATCAACTAACAACGAAGGATAAATTGAAGAAAGTTGCTCGGAAATATGTTTCACATCCATATTCAGGATCCACGATCTATGGAGTAATGGCATGCAAAGGAACGAAGCTAAGTGATGGTTATTAGTGCAAACCAAAACCCCGAGTTCTAAGTTCAGTTTCGGTTTCATATTGTCAGCGTACGCAAGCATGCATGTACCTGAATGTTGGATTTTCCTTTAAACACCTCACTTCATATAAGCAAATAGGTTTGCAGTAGTTAAAAGAGCGAGTTATCAAGGTTTCGTTTAGCGCGTGTCTGGCGAAGGCCCCAACTTTTCAAACCGCGCCAATGCGTTGCATGCTTGAGGGTTCGGATATACGCCTCCGGGACGAACGTTTCCAAAATAATCGTTTCGAGTACGTTTGCGTTTCGTGTCTCTCTCGACTTAAAGTTCGTGAATACGGCCCTTATCCTACAGTCTCTTTCTAAGTAACTTCATGCCAGACAGAATTTTAAAATTTTAATTTGAAAACAAAATATCAAGCCTATATATTCACAAGTAGCCGAAATAATTAACTGAGGCTGATAAAAAAATTTTTTTCGCTGTTGAAGTACTGATGAATTTTGTCATTTTAACTAGATGGCAGCACATATGCTAAGTCAGAAAGCAGGCATCTGGTGACTAGGATTTCATTACTTAGTTTACTCAATTAATCGGAACACTCTGGTTATGCAACAGCCCTGGAATTACAAGGAAACACGAAATTGATATTAGAAGATAATTTCTACTTGAGAAATTCAGACATCCCGAAACTTAATCATTCCGTACCGCCTCAAGAAAATGGGGTGCAATACTGAGGTGTATTAGCTTTCCCTGGCCAATACACCTTTAAAAAGTCGTCTTTTCCCACTGCTTTCATAATTAATTAGTTTATAATTAAATCCATGCTTAAATACAGCAGAGGCGGACCCAGAAACAGAAAAAAAGAGATTCGATTTCTTTCAATTGGAGGAGATCGAACCCCGTCCGGTTGGCCGTACCTATCGTCCAATGAATTAAGTCTCCGCCCTGCTAATTACTTCTCTAATTGGTTGAAGAACCGTCTAATCACATCCGCCTTGCCCATCGGAGGGGCGTGCCTATCTCGCTTTTTCGCATTCCAATCGAAAACGTTTTCCTTTCTTTGGAATCGACCTAGAAAATAACTTTAAGGGCCCAAAAACAGGTGAAGGAGTCGTTTTTTCGCAAAAATAACCAAATTTTAAAGAAAACTCCACCAAAGAAGCTTATGAGGTATTCCGCACTTGCATACCAAGTTTGGTGCAAATCGGACCACTTTAATTTTTGGTGAGGAATTCCAAGATGGCAGCCGACCTATAAATCCCTGTTTTTCCACCGTTTGAGGGCGCGGGCGTTTTTTAAAGAGCACGGGGACAGCAGATATTACTTTTAAAGTTAGAACGAGTACTCATCTCACATTTATATAGTAAGCTAGCTGATTTACCCGGCCTTACACGGGTTTTAAGTTAATTGTTTAGATAATTATGTCATCTATTCTATTTATCATCAAAAAACGTTTTATCTCATTAATAGGATGGGAATTCTGCGCCAATTGCGCCAGAGAGCGCCAAAAAGGGTAACCTGCGCCAATCAGATACAAATACCTAATTTTGAACAATTTTGCGCCATTCCGCGAAACTTTCGGATTCCGGTAAAAAAGTGCGCCAAATCAGCGGTTTGTAGGAAACAGGTGCGCCAAACACACGCTTGTTTGCCAATTCAGACCGCGGTTGTATTGCGCCTAGGGTCCGGCAACCCAAAACGTGATCCTTCGGGAAAAAACTACGGTTTCAGGTTCAATCTCGCCCCGCGACCGTTTACGAGAAGGGGTCAGGAGCAGGCGTTTTAAAACGTGACGATATACGGTTCCCTAGAACGTTTTCCTTGACACGTTGCAGAACGTAGTTGCATCCGGCCCTTGGGATGTGATTTTTCCGCGGATCCGCGGAATTCCGCGTTTTGTGACTTTTTGTATTATTTTGTGTTCCGCTTTTTTTAACAATTTTCAATCTGACTGAACGGCAGGAGTTCGAAAGCGGGCCGTTTTCCGAGAAACGTCGGCTATTGCAAGCGAAAGAGGTCCGCGTTTCTTTCATTCCGAAGCTCCCGTTTACGGCCCGTGAACTAATTTGGATTTTTCCAGATAATCCATAGTTTTTTTTACTTTGCCTATTATTTACGAGAAAATGACGATTTGAAGCGGAAAAAAATTGGAAAAATCGCGATTTTTCACGTTAGTTTCGTGTTGCTTGCGGAGTGTTTTCTTCCCGCGACTTATTTCTTGAACGGCCGCGGGTGCCAAGTTGAAGTCGGCTTCTTCTTACGTCGTTAGTGCGATGTGGAAAAACAACTTTACAGTGGTTAGAAGCCATCAAGTCCGGTCTTTAGGATCACATTCGGCGGGAAAAGTCGAAAAATCTGTCTGTTTTTCGCGTAAGAACCGTTTTTCCGGCACCTAGTTGAAGCTGGCATCATTTCACATTGTAGTTGTGATGCAGAAAACTTAAGCTTAGCAAAGGAGCCTAATAAGTCTAGTGATACCATTCAGATCACGTTTTTATCGATTTCAGTGAGTTTTTTCAACTAATTTTTCTTAAGGATTTCCTAAGTTCTTGTAAATTTTTACTGATAGATCACTTTGAAGCTAGATAAGATAATATTGCAATTTTTTTTAAAAAATCTTGCTATCAAAATCTGTTTCAGATATGATATCAAGGGGGATGGCAGGGGACCCATCCCCCCAAAAAATAGGACTAGCTGTCCAAAACAAGTTAAAACTTTGTTTTAAGGGTCGAATTTCAAAAAAAAAATTCTTTTTGGTCAATCACATCCCTGTCTCAATCGCGATTAATTATCGCCTGATTAACCTGCGATTGAATAAATCCTCAATTGCGAGCGATTGATTTCTTTGGCATTGCCAGCTTCTGAAAATTGGGGGGGGTGAACCAAAGATTTGGGATACCTCCACAGACGGATTTTACAAAACCATGATTATCTACCCTTAAAAAAATCTCTTATTTCCCTTAAGCCAAGCCCAGTGATTTTAGATGACTTAGTGAATCAATTAATAAATTTTCACTTCCAAGTTTTTGGGAATTGCTTTTAACTTTCAACTAAAAAAGGGGAGAATTTTACCTTTTAAAACAGGGTCAAAGGTCAAACTCATTTTTAGTGTTATATGATTAGACAATTTTAAAATCAAGCTTATATGCTTCAATCAGTGCTGTAGCTGGATTTTTTCTGAGAAAAGAGCTCACCTTATTATTACGTACTTTTTTTTTTACCAGAAACAAAATTTTTGTTGAAATAATGTCCCCCTAACTCAGCACTGGTTTCAACCTATTCTAAAATGAAAAGTGTTTTAAATCATAGGGAGAAGTTAATTTATTTCTATTGGTCTTGGAACTGTGGAGGTAAGGTTCACTTGATAAACTAATGAATACTACTACACTATCAATTGGGTATTACTACATATATATTTATACTTCTACTTCCTTTATGGTTATTTAAGATACGAAGCTATTCTTGCAAGATATAATAAGATATTATGATACAAATCTTAAATTTTCCTACTACAACTTTCATAATTTTAGCTCCAGAAGTAAAATTTTACTGCTCCAAATATTGCGTGTTACTGCTCCAAAAGTTAAATTTTGCTGCTCCAAAATTTGCTCCAAAGTGGGTTATACCACTTTATTATGAAAGTAACAGAATGAAATGTAGTACAATAATAAAATATATAATTATCTGCAAATGTGCGCTCATGGCGCCATCTTTCACCCTTTCTAATAAGTAATTATAGGTACACTAGGAATACAAAAAGCCGCTAGCACTAGATGTCTGTTACTAATAGCGCTCTCAAGTTATGGCGTTTTTGGTTCAAATAATGATCAAAATATGAAAAATAAGTTGTGATATAATACCAAACAAATAATTATTCGAAAATTGTAATACACACCAGAGTTGGGCATTCACACGATTGAAAATTTATTCGTTATTCGTACGAATAATTCAGCTTCGAATAAATCAATTGCGGGTGAAAAGTATTCGCGAATGATTTCATTTGCGAATAAGGTTATCTGTCACCGACGATTGAATTTTTATTCGCAATTGAAAATTCATTCGCAACTAACTTTATTCGTGGATGTCGAATAATTATTCAATTGCGAATAATTTCACCAGACAAATAAATTAATTACAGAAGGTACATATAGGGGTGCAAAAAAATTCTCAGGGTTGGCACGGAAGGGTTCATAACTTTACCGGAGTGGTCCGTAAATTTACAGAAGTGGTTCGTAAGTGACCGGAAGTTGACCGAATTCAACCGGAAGTGGTCTAAATTCAACCGGAAATGGTCCATCTTTAACCGGAAGTGATCCGTCTTAACATGAAATTTCCACAACTTACCGGAAGTGGTCCTCAACAAACCGGAAGTGGTTCGTAAGTAACAGGAAGTGGTCCGCAACACACCGGAAGTGGTTCGTAAGTCACCAGAAGTGGTGTACAACTTACCGGAAGTGGTTCGTAAGTCACCGGAAGTGGTCCATATTTAAACGGAAATGACCCGTATGTAACCGGAAATGGTTCATCTTTAACCGAAAGTGATCCATATTAACAGGAAATGTTCCGCTACTTACCGGAAGTTATTCGTAAGTTACCGGAAGTGGTTCGTAAGTCACCAGAAGTGGTCCGAATTTAACCGGAAGTGGCCCGTATTTAACCGGAAGTGGTCCGTACTTAACCGGAAGTGGCCTGTATTTAACCGGAAATGGTTCATATTTAACCGGAAGTGGTTTAAATTTAACCGGAAGTGGCCCGTATTTAACCGGAAATGGAACAGGAAATGGTCCGCAACTTACCAGAAGTGGTTCGTAAGTTACCGGAAGTAGTCCGAAACATTCCGGAAGTGGTTCGGAAGTTACCGGAAGTGGTCCGCAACTTACCGAAAGTGATTCGTTAGTCACCGGAAGTGGTCCGCAACTTACCGGAAGTGATTTGTAAGTCACCGTAAGTGATCCATTAGTTGTGGACCACTTCCGGTCACTAACGAACCATTTCCGGTAACTTGCGGACCACATCCGGTGACTCACGAATCACTTCCGGTTAAATTTAGAGCATTTCCGGTTAAATTCGGCCAAGTTCTGGTTAAGTATGAACCATTTCCGGTTACATATAATACGGACCACTTCCGGTTAAATTCGGGCAACTTCCGGTTAAATACGGACCACTTCCGGTGACTTACGAACCACTTCCGGTAAATTATGGACCACTTCCGGTGACTTATGAACCACTTCCGGTAAGTTTCGGACCACATCATGTGACTCACGTACCACTTAATGTAAGTTGTAAACCACTTCCGGTGACTTACGAAACACTTCCGGTAAATTACGGACCACTTCCGGTGACTTACGAACCCCTTCCGGTAAGTTGCGGTCAGTTTCACACGGGTCAGTTTCAGTATTCACACTAACTATTTATTAAATAAATTGCGATTTATTAATTTCAAATTATTTAAACTTAAGCATATCATCGACCATAGGTTTTTATGCACTTTATATTTTTCTTGGGTCCAATCTATAATAAGCTATGGTATAACTTGTTATGCTTCTGACTACTTAAGTAATATTACACTGTAAAAAATAATCCTGCAAAAAAACAGAAAATTTCTGGCAGCAAAAGTTGCCAGAAAAAATCTGTAGGTTGAAAAATCCTGTAAACAGAAAAAAGCTGTAACCTACAGGTAAATGCTGTAAAAAGGAACTTTCTGTCAAGTGGGCTACAGATTTTTCTGTTGCCTCTCAGTAATTTTCTGCTTGTGCGCATGCACTTATTTTAGTAGAGTTTTTTTAATTTTAATTAATTGATATCCGGGGATAGAACCCGCGACCTACCGCATGCTAAGCACGCACGCTACCACTGAACCAAAGAAGATTCAGTATAACGTTGCCAATAGCTGTATTGGTTTTCGATGCAGTAAGTTTCTGTATAAGTACAGATAAGCTAAAAAACTAGGTAAAAGCTGTTATTTTACATAAAATAAATAGAAGTGCGGTGGGAATGTTACATGACAGAATATCTCTGTAAACATAAAGTCACTGTTATTGAAATTTCTGTTTTTCTACAGTTTTTTTTTACAGTGTAGACCTTTAATCAAAATACAAACTAAAATTTTATCTCATATAAATTGTAATTATTTAACTAGGCCCATTTTGAACGTACGTGAACTCTTCGTTTTCCGCTTACTTCTTTTTATTTTTAATAACAAATCTTTTTATCAAATTAAAACCAGTAACTTGGAAATAAGGAATACAAAAGGAAATTATTTTATACCTAAAACTAACAAAGAAATATTACGTAAATCTCATGTATTTTTAGGACCTTATCTATTTAATAAATTAAAAGAAAATCTTAAGACAACTAACAATAAGCTTGAATTTAAATGCGGCATATATAAATTTTTAGGCGAGCAAATTAATACTGAAGCATTATTTCATATTATACAGTAGAGTCAGTCCAGCTTTTGTTGCAATTTTTTTTTTATTAATTTCTATAGGTATCAAGGACGAGCCTTAGGCTCATGTGATACCACAGATTTATTTTCTCTCTTTGTTGTTCGTTGTGCGTTTATTATTTTTGTATATTTTAATACTCTTTGTATGTTTTGTTTTTCTGTCTTTGTCGTTTTTCTGTCCTTGTCTTTGTCCAATAGATTTGATTTGATTTGATTTTCCGGTAAGTTGTGGATCATTTCCGGTTAAATACGAGTCATTTCCGTTTAAATACGGATCACTTCCGGTTAAGTTCGGGCAACTTCCGGTTAAATGCGGACCACTAACGGTGACTTACGAACCACTTCCGGTATGTTGCGGACAACTTCCGGTAAGTTACGAACCACTTCCGGTAAGTTGCGGAGCATTTTCTGTTACTACGGATCACTTCCGGTTAAAGACGGACCATTTCTGGTTAAATATGGACCACTTCCGGTTAAATTTGGGCAACTTCCGGTTAAATATGAACCATTTCCAGTTAAATACGGGCCATTTCCGTTTTATTACGGATCACCTCCGGTAAAATTCAGTCAACTTCCGGTTAAAAACGGATCACTTCCGGTAACTTACGAACCACTTCCGGTAAGTCGCGGAGCATTTCCTGTTGCTATGGATCACTTCCGGTTAAATACGGGCCATTTCCGTTTGAATACGGACCACTTCCGGTTAAATTTGGGCAACTTCTGGTTAAAAACGGACCACTTTCGGTGACTTATGAACCACTTCCGGTTACTTACGAACCACTTCCGGCGGCTTACAGACCACTTCCGGTGACTCACGAACCATTTCCGGTGACTAACAGACCACTTCCGGTAAGTTTCGGACCACTTCGGTAAATTTGAGAAGCGATCCAATAAAGCAGCGGACCACTCCGATGAAGTTGCGAAGCGATCCAGTAATACCTAATTAATTGCCATGGAAGCATTCAGAATAACGATTGATTTAATTGTTATTCGTAGGTTCTCTCACAACTACAGTTGAATTACTTGTCAATCGTCTCCTCCGCAATTGACGAATAAATCAATCGTTATTCGTGTGCTCGCTCGCAATTGACGGTTGATTCATTCGTTATTCGAAGGTTCATATAGATGATTTATTCGTTATTCGTTATCTGTAGTTGCACGAATAAATTTTGCCCAACACTGATACACACATGCGCAGAAGTAATAACCGACAGAGTTGAAAGGTATGAAATAGCGGTTCCAGAATAGAGCAAAATAGAGGGTTTATAAGGGGTTTGACACCCTCCCACTATCATGCATGCCTCCTTGAGTGATTTTATAGCGTGAATAAGGCACATTATAAAATTTCCTTTTCATTAGGCCTACTTTCTCAGAAACACCGTTTTGGGGCTCTGAAGGGTATGAGGAGAGGGGTAGCGAGATGCAATTGCATCATACCTCCTCTAAAGGGGCGAAGTATTTGAATCTGGCTGCTCAGTCCATATGGTGAATATCTCCCGTTTTAATGAAAATTGCTAACCTGATTAGTTCCATTAAGTGAAATATTTCTATCGATTTAAAAATATTAAGACCGACAGAACCCCCCAAAAGATAAATAAGGGTCTCCAAGATATCAAACACCCTACCTTCAACCGTGATTTTCTCCTTTTGAAAGATGTAGGGGGTTTGGCATAGACTTAACAACATTCCTACAAAGAGCATCAAATCTCAGATTCCATAACCGTAAATTTCTCCTACTTAAAGGACTGACAGAGTATTCTGGTTCTTTCCACATGAGATTTTATCGAGAATCCAGGGTTTAATTGATTTGAGACCTAACAGAGAGGAAAATATATTCACCCTTTGAATTTTACCTATTTCAAGGCAATTTTCGCATAAGTTTCGCAATTATTCCGTTATTCAGGCTTTCCCTGGCTAATAACACCTTAAAAAGTCGTCTTTTCCCACTGCTTTCATAATTAATTAGTTTATAATTAAATCCATGCTTAAATACTACAACAGAGGCGGACCCAGAAACAGAAAGAAAAAGATCCGATCCGATTTTTTTAATCAGAGGCGATTAAACCACGTCCGGTTGGCCGTACCTATCTTCCAATGAATTAAGTCTCCACCCTACTAATTACTTCTCTTCTTCTCTAATTGGTTGAAGAACCGTCTAATCACATCCGCCTTGCCCATCGGAGGGGCGTGCCTATTTCGCTTTTTCGCATTACAATCGAAAACGTTTTCCCTTCCTTGGAATCGACCTACAAAATAACTTTAAGGGTCCAAAAACAGGTGAAGGAGTCGTTTTTTCGCAAAAATAACCAAATTTCAAAGAAAACTTCACTAAAGAAGCATATGAGGTACTCCGCACTTGCATACCAAGTTTGGTGCAAATCGGACCACTTTAATTTTTGGTGAGGAATTCCAAGATGGCGACCGACCTTTAAAGCCCCGTTTTTCCACCGTTAGAGGGCGCAGGCGTTTTTTTAAGAAGCACGAGGACAACAGATATGACTTTTTAAGTTAGAACGAGTACTCATCTCACATTTATATAGTAAGCTAGCTGATTTGCCCGGCCTTACACGGGTTTTAAGTTTATTGTTTAGTTAATGAGGAAGTTTCATATTTTTTAAATTTTCGATTTTGGGGTATATTAATACAATATAAGATGTGAAAATCCAAATCTGCAATCCAAATTTTCCTCAAAAATTTATTTACTGAGATGGAGAAGAAATAAAAGTTGGAAAAAGTCGTAAACAAATGATGCAATCGCAAACGCTCAAAAATCAAATTTGACGTCACTCGACACCAAACAAAAGGCATTGTTGATGTTTATTCATTATTAAAATAAAAGGTCTTTATGACCTCATGGATTTGGTCTAGTTTCACTCGACCAGATGGGGATTAGTCCCACTTGATAAAAAATATTTAAATCTTAAAATATAATCTTAACTAAAAATTAATCTTAAAATATAAGAATGTAATGTTTTAAAATTAATTATTTGAATTTATTTTGGTGTTTTCATAGCTGATTTAACTTTTAAATTGGCAATTATAGAGCTTTTCTTAATAAAAATATTTAATCCTTAGGTTTTCATATTTAAAATAGTGAGTCAAGCAGATCCACTCTAGTAGAGAAATGGAGAAATAAGCGTTTTTAGCCATAAAATCGTTAATTACTTGTAAATATTTGATTTTCGAACTTTGAAAACTTGGTAGTGATCGTCCTCGCCTCGAGATACGTCTATATACCGAGTTTTGTCTACGCCGGCTGCGTAGTTTAGAAGGAGATGCGAGTTGTAGACGTTTTGACATGCCGAGTGACATCACGAATCTGAAATCGCTGTTTTTCCCGCCTTTTCCAGAGCGCAAACTTTAAGCCGCAATAAAAAAATAAATAATGATCAGAATTAAAAAATACCTCGGTTTTAGGGTTTTCTCGTAAGGTTGGATCGATTTAAAAAAAAAAAATATGAAACTTCCTCATTATGTTAGTTTTCAAGTTTGTTAAGTGTCATTAGCACGACCGTCGATCCCGGGTGGGGGAAAGGGGGACGCGTCCCCTCAATCGTTAAAAACATTGTTTTAAAGAAACTTTTGTTTTTAACTTTTTGAGGAAAACTGAAAATTTGCTGAATGTTTTTTAACTTTAAAATCTTCTTCAGGACAATTTTAGACATGCTTTCTGATCTTTAATTTAGAAAATTGAGGGGGGAGGGGGGGTTCAGCAAAATCTCACCAATTTGGAGGGAGGGGTCCACAATTTGGGAAAAAGACCTCACGTAATTCATGGACGTCCCCTAATGATTTTAAGCAGGGCTGAGATTGGAGGGGGACCCCGTCCCCCGGAATATTTTTACTGTCCCTTACGCGTTAACAAGCCTGAAAAACATGAACGCGAATTCCAATCTCGTTTAAAGTTTTTTCCGCATGGCTAACGGAACACGAGAAGAAGCAAACTTTGTGGGTTTTGGCGCGTCTAGCTACTCACCGGTCCGAAAAAAATTGCAAAAAAAGCCAAATTTCATTCAATAAAAGGACCAGAAATTGAGAAAATCGTAAGGAAAGAGGACAAAAACGCAAAATCCGTAATTTTTTTTCAATCAATATCTATAAAACTAAAGATATGGCAAAATTGTGGAGGTGGCGATAGATAGTGGCAGCATCTATCATGAGGCAGAAGTCGGACTCCTGCCATTTATGGGCCTCATGTTCTCAGGAGCCGCACCCCCCTTTGCCTTGAATCCTTATGGAGCTTGGGTATTCCAAGTGGCACACGACAACAACAACAAAACTAAAGATAATCCGTAAATATTACGGACACAATCCGTAAAAGTAGGGAAGTATGCATTTAAGTATCCTCTTAGATTTTCGAAAATTCAGCTTCAGAATAAGTAAATAACCTTGTGCTGGAAAAATTCCATATTAAGGACTCTCCCTCCGAAAAATCATCGAAGATGAAAAGGAGGAGATAAAGGAGCTAATCTTACGACCCCCTTTTCTAAATCACGGGTTTCTCTCCTTCTCTTTATACACCTTGTTCCAAACAGGCGCGGATCCACCACGTCTTTAAGGGGGGCACTTTTCTAAAAAAGATCCCTTGTGGTACCATTGGGGGTATGGGGATCCTCCCCCAGAAAAAAAACTGAAATTTGACGTGTAAAAGTAAAGTTTTAACTCATTTTTAGAAACGTTAGGGGGGCACTTTTCAACACTACTATTACCTTTACTTTTTGATCCAAAATGTCAAAATTTTTGGGATTTCCTAAAAATAATCACTGAATACCCCATTTTGGTACTAATGGGGGTATGAGGGTCCTCCCCCAGAAAGAAATTTGTAATTAGACCTGTAAAAGTTGGGTTTTTACTCATTTTGGGAACCTTTTTTGGTCTCCAAGGGGAATAAAAGTAATAATTCCGAATAAAAATAAGTGCCGAATAAAAATAAGGCAAGCCCCTCTCCAAGAAAAAAATCCAATTACAGCACTGTTTGAAGCATAGAAAATTTAACCCTACAATGCATGATTCACTTGAAAAAAATTTATTTGACTTCTATTATGGTGTAAATTAGTAAAAAAATACTAAATAATTTAATTTTTTTCTACATTTAATTGACAAAAAACTTACCTGTGCCAATTGTCTAGCATAGCCCCTTGTGAAATTAACTGTGAAGTGAAATAAAACCAAATGCTCTAAAAATATAAAAAAAACAACTTATTTTTTCAAGCTGAAAAAAATTATTATTTCAATTTATATTGTCCTTTTCTTTTGGCGTTTTCGGTGTCGGATCGGAACTTTCGTCTCACTAGCTACTGACAAATGTCTCAAGATAGTACCCCTGCTGCCATCTACTGGCAGTCTAAAGTGCAAAAACAATTAAATTTTATATTATTTGTACTTACTGCATGGTGTTGCCGTTTGGAAATGGAAATTCGAGTAGGAAATGGGGAAAATGTCGTATAGCCAATTGGCTTCAGTATGCACTGTAGGGTTAATTTTGAAATTGTCTAATCATGGCTGAAAATGAATTTGACCCTGTTTAAAAGGTCAAATTTGGACAATGTTTCTGAAGAAGGACCTAAAGGCACCCTTTTTTTTGTTGAAAGTTGTTGCAAACAATTCCCAAAATTAGGATAAAAAATTCATTAATCCATTAATACCACCTCAAAATCATTAGGGGACGTCCATGAATTACGTGAGGCGTTTTTCCCAAATTCTGGACCCCTCCCTCCCCCTTGGTGAGATATTTTGCTGGACCCCCCCTCCCCCCTCTATTTTTCCGAACTTAAGCTCAGAAAGTATGTGTAAAATTGTCCTGAAGAAGATTTCAAAGTTTGAGAAACACATTCAGCAAATTTTCAGTTTCCCTCAAAAAGTTTTTTAAAAAAGTTTCTTTTAAAACAATGTTTTTAACGATTGGGGGGACGCGTCCCCCTTTCCCCCACCCGGGATCGACGGTCGTGCTAATGACACTTAACAAACTTGTAAACTAAACAATAAACTTAAAACCCGTGTAAGGTCGGGTAAACCAGCTAGCTTACTATATAAATGTGAGATGAGTACTCGTTCTAACTTAAAAAGTCATATCTGTTGTCCTCGTGCTTCTTAAAAAAACGCCTGCGCCCTCTAACGGTGGAAAAACGAGGCTTTATAGGTCGGCTGCCATCTTGGAATTCCTCAACAAAAATTAAAGTGGTCCGATTTGCACCAAACTTGGTATGCAAGTGCGGAGTACCTCATAAGTTTCTTTAGTGAAGTTTTCTTCGAAATTTCGTTATTTTTGCGAAAAAACGACTCCTTCACCTGTTTTTGGGCCCTTAAAATTAATTTGTAGGTCGATTCCAAGGAAGGGAAAACGTTTTCGATTGGAATGCGAAAAAGCGAGATAGGCACGCCCCTCCGATGGGTAAGGCGGATGTGATTAGCCGGTTATTCAACCAATTAGAGAAGTAATTAGCAGGGCGGAGAATTAATTCATTGGACGATGGGTGCGGCCAACCGCATGGGGTTTAATCGCCTCTGATTAAAATAAATCGAATGGGTTCTGTGCCTGGGTCTGCCTCTGCTGTATTTAATCATGGATTCAATTATAAACTAATTAATTAAATAAAGCAGTGGGAAAAGCCGACTTTTTTTAAGGTGTATTAGCCAGGGAAAGCCTGAATAACGGAATTATTGCGAAAATTGTCTTGAAATGGGTAAAATTCAAAGGGTGAATATTGTCCTCTCTGTTAGGCCTCAAATCAATTAAACCAGCGGTTCTCAAACTGCTCCGCGGTGCCCTTCATTTGAAACAAATACAATTTTTGATAATTTCTAATTTGCGTTGCTCTGAAATGTTATTTAAATAACTTTCTGCAAGGTGTTTCTTGTTAAGAACTTACTTTTGTTCCTTTCTACTCAAATTTTTTAGAGGTCTAAATAACCCTTAAATTTAAGTGGATTGATTTGGTGGGGAGCTTCCAATAAAGTGAGCTCTGTTGATTGTTTTTTTTTGTTTGTCTTTTTTTTTTCAGGTCTTTCTTGGTTTACCAAAACTAGTTAAAACTATGTAATTTAGGGTCAAATTTTCGAAATTCTTCTGGGGGAGAAGCCTCAGACCCCCCCCTATTGTACTTAAAAAAACTTTATTATTGTCAATTTTTTAAATACGTTCGTTAAAATTAAAATCCTTCCTAAAAATGAATGTCTGAAATTTGGACTATGATTTACCCACAGAGTAGAGAGCTTAACAGAGATACCAAACCGCCGTTTTACTCCTAAGATCTTTAATTTATTCAGCACGCATATTATAATTCAGTTCACTAGTAGCCAATCAGTGAACGCGAAATGTATTTGATTTGAATTTAACACTGATTATAGGCGATTTGGATTTGAGTGACAGCTTCAATGGGCGAATGACAGAATTAGCAGGAATAGCGTGGAGGCGGGACTTGAGGCCAGAGATTTTTCAATGGGAAAAGCCCTGTTAAAAAAGTTGCCATTAGCGTCTACGGAGATGAACACTCTGTTAAGCTCTATACTCTGTGGATTTACCTAAAAGAAGTATAAAAAACTGTTTTTAAGGATTTCACAAAATTAACCCAGACTCCCCTATCATAATTGGAATTTAATTAATCACAATTTTTCATACATTAAATTCTCTTAGATGCAAATTTTACATAAAAATGTTTTAAAAAGCTACATTAAAACTGTTATAAATGCATTGGAGGGGCTGTGAAATAATTTTGGAACCCTATTGAAATAAATTTCTATATACGCTACTGCATTTATGCTTTTATTTCTTGTAGCAATGATTTTTATGTAATTTGCTTTTTTGAACCTTGAAAAATTTATCTTCGGAAAAGAATTTGTCTCTTGAAAAGGACTCCACGACATAAAAAGTTTGGGAACCCCTGAATTAAACCATTGATTCTCGATGCAATCTCATGTGGAAAGGACCAGAATACTCTGTCAGTCCTTTAAGTAGGAGAAATTGACCATTATGGAATCGAAGATTTGGTGCTCTTTGTAGGAATGTTGTTAAGTCTATGCCAAACCCCCTACATCTTTCAAAAGGAAAAAATCATGGTTGAAGGTATATTGTTGATATATCTTGGAGAACCTTATTCATCTTTTGGGGGGTTCTGTCGGTCTTAATATTTTTAAATCGATAGAATTATTTCACTTACTTAATGGAGCTCATTAGGTTAGCAATTTTCATTAAAAAGGAAGATATTTGCCGTATGGAATAGGCAGCCAAATTCAAAGACTTCGCCCTTTCAGAGGAGGTACGAGCGACTCTATATAAGGCAATTACATCTCGCTACCCCCCTACACATACCCTTCAGAGCCCCAAAACGTTTTTTTCTGAGAAAGTAGGCTTAATGAACAGGAAATTTTATTATATGCCTTATTCATGCTATAAAATCACTCAAGGAATATGGCTCAAGATAGTCCACTGCGAATGGAAGAAAAGCCATAGTGAAGTGTCGAAACCTGAGCGAGTTATCTACGCTAGTTGGTGCTCACTGACGAAGTGCTTAGGAAATGATCACGTGATCGTGAATCGCTCTGCGTCGTGCACCTAGCCTGCGCTTCAATTAGCGGCCGGCCTAAAGTTTGGTTCTTCTCGTGTTGCGTTAGCAATGCGGAAAAAACAACTTTACCGAGATTGGAATTTGCGTTGATGTTTTTCAGGCTTGTTAACGCGTAAAGGGACATTAAAAATACTTTGGGGGACGGTCCAAACATTTCGGGGGACGGCGTCCCATTGCAATCTCAGCCCTGCTTAAAATCATTAGGGGACGTCCATGAATTACGCGAGGTGTTTTTCCCAAATTGTGGACCCAAATTGGTGAGATTTTGCTGAACCCCCCTCCCCCTTCAATTTTTCTAAATTAAAGTTCAGAAAGCATGTCTAAAATTGTTCTAAAGAAGATTTTAAAGTTTGAGAAACACAATTCAGAAAATTTTCAATTTCCCCCAAAAAGTTTAAGACAAAATTTTCTTTAAAACAATGTTTTTAACGATTGGGGGGACGCGTTTCCCCTTCCCCCCGGGATCGTGCTAATAATAACATTTAACAAACTTAAAAACTAACATAACTAACTAAACAATAAACTTAAAACCCGTGTAAGGTCGGGTAAACCAGCTAGCTTACTATAAAAATGTGAGCCGAGTACTCGTTCTAACTTACTAAGTCATATTTGTTGTCCTCGTGCTCCTTAAAAGACGCCTGCGCCCTCAAACGGTGGAAAAACGAGGCTTTATAGGTCTATTGCCATCTTGGAATTCCTCACCAAAAATTAAAGTGGTCCGATTTGCACCAAACTTGGTATGCAAGTAGGGAGTACCTCATAAGCTTCTTTGGTAGAGTTTTCTTTGAAATTTGGTTATTTTTGCGAAAAAACGACTCCTTCACCTGTTTTTGGGCCCTTAAAATTAATTTGTAGGTCGATTCCAAGGAAGGGAAAACGTTTTCGATTGGAATGCGAAAAAGCGAGATAGGCACGCCCCTCCGATGGGGAAGGCGGATGTGATTAGACGATTCTTTAACCAATTAGAGAACTAATTAGCAGGGCGGAGAGTTGATTCATTGGACGATGAGTACGGCCAACCGGACGGGGTTTTATCGCCTCCAATTAAAAGAAATCGAATCGGATCTCTTTTTTTCTGTTTCTGGGTCCGCCTCTGCTGTATTTAAGCATGGATTTAATTATAAACTAATTAATTATGAAAGCAGTGGGAAAAGACGACTTTTTAAAGGTGTATTGCACCTCAATACCCTAGCACCAGCTACCGTGACAAGTTGTCAACTCCTATACTTATCACGTCGATGATGTCACATATCGCTCAGAATGCAAAAAACACCAGCACGAGCTTCAGTGACAAACTCTGCCGGTGACAAGTCCTTTTTTAGTCACCATCTCTGAAGCTGGTGAAACTTTATCACCAGTTTAAAATAATTATTGCTGGCTAAAAATAATAGTGGATATAATTTCATTACTGGCCCTTGTTTTGTAATAAACATTCGTGAAAATGCGTTTCCAACACATAAATCAAACTGTGATCTTCATTTTCTCGCATAACTATTTCCTCAAGGCGTAAGAACAAAGTGAAACGCGTCAAAGCTTTTTGAGTTGAATCGCCGCCATGTTATATAAGATATTAATTAAGAACACAAGTCATTGGATAGTAATTATGATAAATGTCCAGTCTTTTACTGTCCAAATTTATTGTCACAAGAGTTTAACAGAAGTCCATGCAAAAAAAAGCTAGAATTCCGATTAAAAATCATTAGTGAAAAAATAGAATTAATTAATGTACTTAATTATGTAATTCACTGTTCTATTCATAGATGACAGCACGACTGTCTAATATACTTCGTAGTTATTTGAATTTTTATCCCGGAAAAATTAATTAAAGTGAGATTAAATTAATTAACTAGTGCTTGAAAAATTAATAATAAGCAAGAAATTTTTTAAAATGCGTAAGCGTTCTAAAATGGGAACCCATAGAGTGCTGGACACCCATGTCTCCAGGTGGTTTATAAATACGAAGGCTAACTACCTCATCCCGAAAAAAGAAACCTAGTTTCGGAAGCATGCTTTACAAAAAGACTGTAAAAAAAGCATATTAATTGATTGATCATTTGTTTTATAGGGCTGGAGTTGCTGGAGCACCAGAAGCACACTGACCCCTCATGCCTCCCCACCCTCCGCATCAGTGACGTTCAAGAGCATCTGGAGAAGGTCCCCCTCAAGTTTACCTCCATGGGTATAGATATGTCTTTTGCTTAAGGCTTTTTTAAACATGAAATATTATGTCCGCTTAACTATCAGTATCAGTATCTACCCATGGTATAAGCACAGTAGGGTGTCTCAAAAAAAACTTTTTTTCGAAAAACCTCGCTCCCCAGGGCTTTTCCCATTCCATTTGATCCCAAAAGATAGTGGATGAAGTTTCAGCCCCCTAAGTTAACTCTAGGGGTTGCCTGTAGGGCTCCAAAGTTTGAAAAAAGTGGAAAAAATGACTAAATTTCAGAATTTTCAAAAAATTTATTTTATGAGTGAAACTGGATAAAAATGGTTCAAATGTGTTACTTAGGACTTATTTAGAAGGGTTATATTTATTTATGTGTAATAATTGTACCCTATAGCCCCTGCAATTTAAAATTAAAACGTACTACTTAGGGACGTTGCGCTCACCAAAGCTTATAATGCACTACCGGTGGACGAATTGAACTGAATCCGAATTTATTTGCAGGAACTCCCTCAAATGATGCCATTTGGTGCTAAATTGATATTATAAACTGTAAAAGCTAGTGAAATAACAATAATGATGCCCTCCACTGAGCTTATAATATAAAAAGTGATTTTCTTCAAAATTGCTCATTTCCAGCTGATCAAACCCAAAATATGTACTAAAAAAGGGGTCTGTTGTACTTTTTTAGATACCAAACTTTGAAACCTTTATAGGGGCTTCATTTTTTATAAGTAGAAGTTAATTTTAAACCCAACAGATCGAAAATAATACGGATATCTCCAATACCAGAAGTTAAAATCGATTTTCTTTTTTTAAATTTAGGAAAATAGTTTAATACGTGTGAATCTAGGTTGAAATGTTAAGAAAGAAGTTTTATAATAAAACTTACCACTAATACGTTAAAAGGGAGTAATTTTCCTAACTTTAAAAAAAGAAAATCGATTTTAACTTCTGGTATTGGAGATATCCGTATTATTTTCGATATGTAGGGTTTAAAATTACTTCTACTTATAAAAAATGAAGCCCCTATAAAGGTTTCTAAGTTTGGTATCTAAAAAAGTACAACAGACCCCTTTTTTAGTACATATTTTGGGTTTGATCAGCTGGAAATGAGCAATTTTGAAGAAAATCACTTTTTATATTATAAGCTCAGTGGAGGGCATCATTATTGTTATTTCACTAGCTTTTACAGTTTATAATATCAATTTAGCACCAAATGGCATCATTTGAGGGAGTTCCTGCAAATAAATTCGGATTCAATTCAATTCGTCCACCGGTAGTGCATTATAAGCTTTGGTGAGCGCAACGTCCCTAAGTAGTACGTTTTAATTTTAAATTGCAGGGGCTATAGGGTACAATTATTACACATAAATAAATATAACCCTTCTAAATAAGTCCTAAAAAACACATTTGAACCATTTTTATCCAGTTTCACTCATAAAATAAATTTTTTAAAAATTCTGAAATTTAGTCATTTTTTCCACTTTTTTCAAACTTTGGAGCCCTACAGGCAACCCCTAGAGTTAACTTAGGGGGCTGAAACTTCATCCACTATCTTTTGGGATCAAATGGAATGGGAAAAGCCCTGGGGAGCGAGGTTTTTCGAAAAAAAGTTTTTTTTGAGACACCCTAAAGCACAGAGTATATAGAGCTTAACAGAGTGTTCATCTCCATAGACGCTAATGGCAACTTTTTTAACAAGGCTTTTCCCATAGACAAACTTCATGCACATCCGACCGCCTCCTTTAATACTACATCATTCCTGCTAATTCTGTCATTCGCCCACTGAAGCTGTCACTCAAATTCAAATCGGAAAAACAACACCGATGAAATTTAAATGCCGCTTGCCATATCCAATCAGGAATCACTTTATTATTATCACGCATTTATTTTTTTCTGATTGGCTGCCAGTGAACTGAATTATAATCTGCGAGCTGAAATAAATTAATGACCTAAGGAGGAAAACCGCCGTTTGGCATCTCTGTTAAGCTCTATACTCTGTGGGTATAAGATAAGATAGATAACCCATGGGTAGATTCTTTTACATGTCTTGCTTATGACGACACAGCAGGCGCGGATCCAGCACGGCTCCAGACAAGATCCACTTGTGGTACCATACCATTGGGGGTATGGGGGTCCTCCCCCCCAAAAAAAATTTAAATTTGACGTGTAAAAGTAGGGTTTTAACTCATTTTTAAAAACGTTTCGAGTCTAAGGGGGCACTTTTCAACACTATCACCTTTACTTCTTGACCCAAAATGTCAAAATTTTGGGAATTTCCTAAAAAAACCCTTTTGAATACCCCATTTTAATACTAATGGGGGGTATGGGGGTCCTCCCCCAGAAAAAAATTTTGAAACTAGACCTGTAAAAGTTGGGTATTTCTATTTACTCATTTTGAGAACCTTTTTGGGTCTCCAAGGAGGGGGGGGCACTTTCCAAAGTGCCACCCCCCTGGATCCGCCACTGCGACGCAGTCAAGGTTCAACTTCCAAGTGCGACTCTCAGTCAATGGGCCGGATGCAGCTACGTTCTGCTGCGACGCGTCGTTCAAACAATAATCTTCAAGATAGGAAATCTTCGTCCCAGCCTGTAGTACCACGTGGTCTTAACCACGTGATCCACTGCCATCCTGAGTGGCCCGCGCCTTCTCCACTTTGTGCGCGCGCACAGAACAATCGGAAGTACCGCCCCGATCGTCGTTGAACGCCTGGTCAGGAGCAGGCGTTTTAAAACGTGACGATATACGGTTCCCTAGAACGTTTCTACGATTCATTGAATCGTTACAGAACGTAGCTGCATTCAGCCCAATGACTCTGATGTTGTCCCGTAGAAGGAGTTGAAACGTTTAGTTAGTGTTCATCAATCTACAAGATTACGGCCAACAAACTCGGAAAACAGGGGCGTCATTTCAGTTTTTCGTTGGGGGGGGGCAAGGAATTTTTTTAAATGGGTCTGGACCTTGTTGTAACTAGATTTTTTTGGCGGGATTGCCTCAACTTCATTTTTAAGGTAATATCATGTAAAAATTTGACAACGTGAACTTCAAGGGAAAATGGGGGGTCTGGGGGTTCATCCCCAGGAAAATTTTGGAAATTTGGCTCTTAAAGTAGTGTTTTAGCTCGTTTTGAGACCCTTTGGGCTGCATCCAAAGAGAACAGTTTCTTGTAAACCACATAAATTTCTAGAGAAAAGAGTTGTAAATAAACGTCAAAGTTTAAAGGGGGCTAGGGGTCCTCCCCCAGGAATTTTAATTCCCCTCTAAGCTATTGTTTTATCTCTTTTTCAAACTCTTTGGGGAGCTTCTAAAGAGAAAAGCTTCTTGTAAGAGGAATAGTTTTCAAGGGGGAAAACACTAAATAAGAAACGTGGAAATTTTAGAGGGGTGCTGGGGGTCCTCCCTCAAAATTTTTTTTACATTGAACCCTCAAAAGTAATGTTTTAACTCATTTTGAGTTGCACCCAAAGCTCCTTGTGGAAGTTACAGGGACTTGCAGCTATTTTTCATATTACAGTGGAAACCTTAGGGGGGCCCCCGCCCCCCCCCAAATGACGCCCCTGCCGGAAAACCTAAGTGTTTATTACTTACCGAGATTGTTTACGTGGAAAGCTTCAAGTTGAAGGTTTTTTCCGTTGTAAATTCTCATAAGGTTATTTATTATTTTGTACTGTCAAAGTTTAAGGGATGTAAGTTTTCAAAAATTCGTGACTTTTGGCATTGTGAATCTTTTTGCAGGTGGTGGTGTGAGTGTGCAGCTGTGTGAGCAGCCCACCAACGAAGTGGTGTACTTCCGAGCTCTTCTGGATGCCTCCTCTGTCCCCCAAGAAGACCTGATGCTGCTGCCACTCTTCTGTGACGTCATCACACAGTGAGTTGTTGCTTTTTTTTTTCAGATTGAAAAGCCTGTGGTGACAAATGATGAGTCCATAACTCTAGAAAATTATATTTTTGTTTGAAAACTGTGAAAAAAGTTCCCGCACCTATAATAAAATTTCCCATAAGGTGAAAGCACTGTGAAAGGCGGTTAGTAAAATTTTATTTGAAGCGGAATCAATCACAAAAATGGTTTAAAATTTAAAAATCAGAAGTTATAAACTTGCTGTTTAGGAATTTATCGCTTTTACAAAGTTCTTCTATCGGCATAAGGGGGACTATTCATTAATAACGTAAGGATGATTTTGACAATTTTTGACCCCCTACCCTCATGTAAGGGTATGTAAGATTGTAAGATTTTTCAACCCCCCCCCCCTATTCTTACGTAAAGGCGGCTTTAGACCACCCGGTTTGCGACAGCGATTCCGCGGTTTTCGGGAATTTCGACAGCCGCAGTAACTCAGCGACCTCTCGAAAGATGGCGCTGTTCAATTGAGGGAAGCGGGTCATTTTTTTGTCGCGAACCGGATGTCGCAGAATCGCTGTCGCGAACCGGTTGGTCTAAAGTCGCCTTAAGACTCCTAAGTTAAAAAGTTGAAACCTAAACTAATAAAGATTTCTCTCTCTTATTTGCTTTTGTTTTGTTTCTACTTTTATGGATTCAACAGTTTTATTTTTTATTTTAATTTAATGCTACTCCAATAAAAAAGATACATCTAATATACCAGTCGTCGGCACCTGGCGGTCCACATCCGGACCGCGTGAAGTTATTTCCTGGACCGACATACCATTTTGAAAATAATTTATTTGTACTTTTACGGAACAAATATTAGCTTTGACATGCTTTTTAAGGGTCGAATTTGAAAAAAATTTCCTGATGCCCCCAGACCCCCATTTTTATGTTAAAACTTCTAATCATATTAAATTTAAAAATTTTATTTAGCAGGTAGCATACTCAAATTCCATCTTTGTAATAATGCAACTGAAGATAACAATTTAAACTATAGTTATAGTAGCTTATTTTTTCTCCGGACCCCGATGAAAAATTTTCAAAATTATTTGGACCCCAAGTAAAATTACTTGCCGACCCCTGTGATACACCTTCATTTTTTTAAAATTAAAGCTTCGATAATATACCGAGATCGTCAGCATTTTGAAGTTTTTCTGGGGTTAATAGTAATTTGATTAGAATAATTGGAATGTGTTTACATTAACTTGGAAAATCTTACGTAAGAATGGGTTTGACCCCCAACCCCCAAGTAAGAGTATGTAGAGATTTTTCCAACTCCCCCTCTCCCCCAGGAGACCCTAACGTAATTAATGAATGGCCCCTAATAGCCCGCTCGGCCATACCTTATTTTTAAACTTTTCTATATTTTGTTCCTCTTAACCCATTAGCGCCCAGTGATCTATTTCTAGATCGCTAAATATATGGTCATAAATGCTCTCTTAAATTACCTTAAATTCACCCAACAGTAACGAAACTGCACATATTGCACCTCCAGGAATTGCAAAAAACTGACTAGGCACATTTTAGTATTTTTGAATTTGTCAATAAGAAAAACGATACATCTCAAACTATGATCGTTAGCCATTGTTCTAGTAGTTCATACTCAACGACGGCTGGGCGACACCTCAAGATGTGGCATTTCAGTAGTCATAGCCATCTTGATTACAACAAAACGCCATAACTGCCATCTGGCGGCTGATTTTTCAATGCAACTTCTGGCTCTTTTGAAGATTGGTAGAGACGTGAAAACTACGCCTAATGGCAGTCATAACTCAAAAATTACAATTTTTGATTTGTGGCACTTTTGTAGCAAAGGTGCGATATGGTAAGAGAAAACATCCCTCAATCCTATAACACGTACTTTTTTGCGTTTGCTTCATTTATTTTGTAATAGGGATGAGCTAAAGTTCGAATTTGCTTCTTCGATCGAAAATTATTTGGGCGTTAATGGGTTAAACTTAGATATTGAATTGATTGTGTGTTTTATAGGATGGGTGCTGGCGAGAGGGACTACAAGGCCTTTGACCAGGAAGTGCAGCTGAAGACAGGTGGACTGGGGGTTTCTTTGCACCTCAGTGAGGACGTCGAACACCCTGAAAGATTCCACCAGGTAACCCCCCCCCACCTTATTCCACTCTTAACCACCTGAAGTCAGGTTGTCCTTAAAAACGCGCTTTCTGCTGTATAGGGGCCGTTCAAATATTACGTAAGCACTTAAGGGGGGAGGGGGGGTTTGCTCTTTGCTTATTTTTCCTGACAAGGGGTGAGGGGGGATATGAGTGATGCTTACGTAAGATGTTGCATTTTCGAAAATCTCTTGTTTCTTGCATAAATAATTTCAAAACTTAATCAAAAATAAATGTAAAAAATTGAATTGGGAAATCTGACGTTTGTACTTTTTTCTGGAGATGGACCACCCAAACATTTTGAAATTGTAACCCAGAAAAGTAGTGTTTCGACTCATTTTAGAACCCTTTGGTTTACACCCCAAATAGACCGCGCATTGAAAATCACCTAATTTTTAAGGAGAAAAAAACTACCAACTAAAAGAGATGTCAAAATTTCGGGGGAGGGGGGGGGGTCCGGCAGGTTCTTACGTAATTATGGTGGGGGGGGGTTTGAGGTTTGCTTATCTTTGCTGACAAGGGGGGAGGGGGGGTTAAAAATGACCAAAAAAGTGCTTACGTAGTATTTGAACGGCCCCATAATACTAATTTATTACCAAAATACTAATTACTAATTAGTGAACAAATTTGTTAATAATTATCAACATCAATTGGAAAATTAAGTACGATTCCTATTATTCGATTCCTGCTCGAATCGATTCCTTGGTATCGGTTCTTTCAGAAATATTTAAGACCCTACTCAAACCGCTTCTCCCTCCTCCCAGGAAATAAGGCTGTCCTCGTACTGCCTGGAGAAGAACACTGACGACATGTTTTCACTTTGGGAAGACATCTTCAACAGGTGAGTGGAAAATTTCATTTAGTATGTTGGGATTAGAGTTTTCCTCTTTTAAGTTTCTTTATTCTTTAGATCACTGGCGTATATAGAAATTTATTTCGGGAGGGGCCCAAAATTGCCAGACCCAAATTTTTCAGAAACTGAAACTCAGGGTATTATTGCAAAACTAAAAAATACTAATACAAGCGGATATGACAACTTAAATTCTAAGGTTTTCAAAATAGTTGGCAAATATCATTGTCATTTCATACAATCTGTTTTAAATCAGTCTATAAAAGAAGGTAAATTTATTGAATCTCTGAAATATTCTACTATTGTACCCATTTTAAAGTCTGGAAGTCCCGATATTTTCACAAATTACCGCCCTATCTCCTTATTACCTGTTTTCTCAAAAATATTGGAAGAAGTGGTGTCTAAAAGAGTAAAAAATTTTTTGAACAAAAACAACTTCTTTGCAAATAATCAATTTGGATTCCGGGATAACTTAAGTACTACAAATGCTCTTATAGAGTTTTCCTCTTTTATCACTAACAATCTTAATGATAATTTAAAAACTGCGGCAATATCTTTAGATATCAGCAAAGCTTTTGATAGCGTAAATTATGAGATTCTTCTTTATAAATTATATGCTGCAGGCATTCGGGGTAACTGTCTGGAATGGTTCCGATCGTACATTTTAAATCGCAAACAAAGAGTTAAAATGGATACCCTTTGCAGTCCGTTTATCCCCTCTAAAAAAGGAGTACCTCAAGGCTCCAAACTTGGACCTCTTTTGTTTAACATTTATATCAACGATTTTTGTAAGTTGAATCTGTTGGGTAAAGTTATAACATTCGCGGATGATACAATAATATTATATTCAGCTCGTTCTTACGACCTTTTACAAAATATGATAAATCAAGATTTGGAAATAATTTACAATTGGTTTTCAAGCAATGAGCTAAAGGTAAATGTAAATAAAACAAGTTATATTATGTTTTCTTTAAGATCTAATGATGAAACTAAGCTTAAATTATACTTTTGTGATTGTAAAATTAAATCTTGCGATAATCATATCCTTAATTACTCCTCATCATTAAAATATTTAGGCATCCTATTTAATAAAGACTGGAAATTTAAAGATCATATTAACTCAATCTGTAGTAAATTAAGATATATTTTATTCAAATTCTATCACTTAAAAAAATTTTTTGATTCGGATTTACTTCTAAAACTATATTTTGCTTGGGTTCAATCTCGATTACAATATGGTATAATAATCTGGGGCGGAGAATACATATCCAACGTTTTACCATTAATTAACTTGCAAAAGAAATTTCTACGTTACTTTCCTGAGAATAATTATCTTTTAAAAGTGCGCCAATTATTTATACTAAATAGTCTACTTTTTTTAAAGAAATTCCCCACATGGGCAACAGTAAACTCTAACAATTCATATAACCTCCGCAGACAAAATTATTTCTTAGTACCTACCCCTCGTAAAGAAATATATAAAAAACATTTTCAATATCTTTCGGTTACTTTTTTTAATAAATTACCAAGCCAAATTCAAACAGAATCCAATATAAGATTTTTTAAAAAACTTTGTATTGATTTTATTCTTGACCAAGATAACGTTGAATCCCTCTTTTAAAATTGTCAGGTTTTCACTTAGTCTATCAGATCTCACCATTTCTTTAATATATATATAAATATATAAATTGCCAGCCAAGCCATTTTTAGTTTTTTATTGTTTTTACTTACATAAAAAAAGAAAAATTTCTGGCACATATTCTTTCACTATTTTTTTTTTGTTATTTGCTATAATATTGATATTCGATTTACCCATGGACGAGCAGTAGCTCCTTTGGGATAGACATTATCTCCTTTTTTTTTCTATCTCTCTCTTTTGTATGTATTAAACTTGTTAAATTGTATTTGTATTTGTGATTGTATTATTATATTATGTTTTTCTTTTTGTAATAAATTTGATTTGTAATAAAATTTGATTGATTTGTTTCCCAGCCCCTCATGTAAATTAAATTTTTTTCAGTATATTCTTAGGCAGAATTTGCAACTTAAAGAACTTAATATTAAAAAGTTATGATGTATAAGTTGCAGTTACAAAAGGGGGGTCTGGGGGTACTCCCCCAGAAAATTTTTGGAAATTAGACTCTAAAAACCAGGTTTTTAACTAGTTTTGGTACCCCTAGTTAGAATTTTGGATATAAATTTTCAGGTAAAATTTGATGAATTTAATGAAAAATTTATGTTATAAGTAATATAGTTTTAAGTACAGAAGGGGATATATAGGGGTCATCCCCCAGAAAAATTTTGGAGATTAGATCCTAAAAACAGGATTTCAACTTGGTTTTGATACACTTTCCGAATTTCAGACATACATTCTCAGGTAGGATTTTGAACTCATTGTAAAAAAGTTTTGAAGAATAAAATTCCAAGCACTCTAAAGGGGGGTTTGGGGGTCCTCCCCCAGAAATTTTTTCAAAATTTGACCCTAAAAAACAGGGTTTTAACTTGTTTTGGTACACCAAGTCAGAATTTCGGGGGGGGCCAGGGCCCCTTCGGCCCCCCCTTATATACGCCACTGCTTTAGATGTAAATTCTGATGGCAAAAAATGTATAAAAAGTTACATGGGACGTAATGAATTTGCTTGGGAGGGGCATACTTGCCAACTTTTAACGGATTGTTCGTAATATTTGCGTCTGTACTTCACAGAAACATTTCCTGAACCAAATACTACGTCATTACGCGTTAGGAGAAAGTGAGTAAACACAAAGCCTGTTGGGTTGATAGGAGGAACTTTGATATGCGAATTGTGATAAAAAAGACACTATTTATATACATGGGTTTAACGAAATAATCGTATTTTTAAATTGACGTTCACTCGAAATTCAGACACCGCGATGTTAACTACTTTGTTTGTTAGTGACGTAGTTGGTTCTACTTAAGTTGCTGTCTAGTATAATTAACGGTTTTACGGATTGATTGAAAAATATTACAGATTTTGCGTTTTTGTCCGCTTAACTATTCGTGAAAACGCAGAACAGTCGCGATCTAAACGATTTTCTGCACCTGGTGTATCTTTTACTTCAAAACCAGGAGATTCCTCGACTAATCCCTGTCCTTACGCGATTTCAAACAATTTTCAAACCACTTTTGATCTTTGGAATTTGTGAAGGTTTTTAGATGAACCCCTGAAAAAAAACTACACAGTAACACTGAAAGATTTGCAAATTTCTGAACTTTTTCTCTTTTGATGTATTTGACGCATTAAGCCATCTAGAACAAGGAGGCCTGGACACTTCGCCTCGATGAGTCATTCTCTCCATCTTCAAGGTGGCGAACCTCCAATAAGCTCGCTCTTCTCGTGTTTTCCCCCGCTCTTCAACCAATCGTACGAAAGCTTTCGACGGAAAGAATGACTCATCCTCTTAGGGAACGTACTCATACTACGTGGCCCATTCAGGGGAGGGAGGGGGTCTTCAAAATACCACGCTCGGTCACAGGGGGGAGGGGGGGCTTAGGGTTTCGTCACGTAGCCAATTTCTTCTAGTCAATACGACAAAATTAAGCCAAATTAATTATTGAAATTTGCCAAATTAAGACTAATGAAGCGAAATTAATTATTAAAATTAGACAAATTAAGCAAAATTAATTTTTTAAAACTTTCTGTTTACAAAAAATGATGGCAAACCGTATTTATGAATTACTACGTGAAAACTAGAGGGGAGGGGGGGTCTTGGCATATACTACGGATGGTCACCAAGGGGGGGGGGTCAAAAATGGTAAAAATGGGTCACGTAGTATGGGTACGTTCCCTTAGCTGTCCAGGGACCCTAACACCAGCTACCGTGACAACTTGTCACTTGTGATAACTCCTACTTATCACGTCGATGACGTCACGTATCACTCAGAAGGCAAAAAACCCTAACATGAAGTCCCCGTGACAACTCAGCCGGTGACAACTTGTCACTTTTTTAGTCACCATCTCTGAAGCTGGTGAAACCTTATCACCAGTTTAAAATAATTATTGTTGGCTTAAAATAGTGGATATAATTTAATTATTGGATCTTGTTTAGTAATCAACATTCGTGAAAATGCTTTTCCAACACATAAATCAAACTATAATATTTATTTACTCGCAGAACTATTTTCCCATGGAGTAAGAACAAAGTGTAACGCGTCAAAGCTTTTTGAGTTGAATCGCCGCCATCTTATAAAGATATTAATTAAGAATACAAGTCATTGGACAGTAACAATGATATAGTTCCAGTCTTATACTGTTCAAATTTATTGTTACAAGAGTTGATTAGAAATCCATTCAGTAAAATAGCTAGAATTCCGATTAAAATAATTAGTAAAAAAATAAAATAGAGTCCGCTTGTAATTCACTGTTCTATTCATAGATGGCAGCACGACTGTTTAATACTTGGTAGTTACAGTAGAGCCCCGATTATCCGCGGAATTGGGTGGCAAGGGTACCGCGGATAGTGAAAATCGCGGATAACCCGAAAAAAGACTAAAAATGAGGTGGAAACACGAAATAAATATTTTAGCTTAAAAACTATGTTGTATTGTACAAAAAACATGATATGTGAAACTTTTATAATATGTACAGTACATCAGAAACCTTTGCTCTACATCTAAAATCTCTTTTACATCATCTAAAATTTGATTTCATTATTAAAAAAAATTTCTTGGCCCTCGCGGATAATCCGCACCGCGGATCATCCGCTCGCGTATAATCGGGGTTCTACTGTATTTGACTTTTTATCCCGGAAAAAATTAATTAAAGTGAGATTAAATTAATTAACCAGTGCTTGAAAAATTAATTTAAAGCAGGAATTTTTAAAAATAGAGAAATTCCCGCTTGTTTATCAGCATAATTATTTTCCTTGAGTTAATTTTAATTTAAAGTAATATTTAACACAATGATAAAGACCGCCATTCCATTTCTTTCCGTGAAAAGCTGCTCTTCTCTGATTGGTTCAAACGTTGTCTCCGTGGAAACCATCGATAGTGATAAAGTTGTCACTTTTGAGCTGGTGTTGGGGTTTTATTGAAGATGTGACTATTTTATCACTGTTTCAGAGTTGTCACTGGTGACAAGTTGTCGGTGAGAACTAAGCCGCATATGATGGTGTTAGGGTCCCAGGCCTTCTAGCTCTAGATGGCTATGCCTAGATCCATGATGGCTATGATTAAGCTCGTCGTTGCAGGGTGTGCCTGGAGGACGGAGATCGGCTGACGCAGCTGGTGCGGCTGGGAGCAGCTGAGATGGCACAGAGCATCGCCCACCGAGGACACCTGTACTCCATGCGAAGATCCTGCGCCCCCCTCTCCCTCTGTGCACAACGTAGGGAGAGCACCTCAGGACTCACGCAGGTACCAATCACATATTATACGCAGCACGGATCTAAGGTGAAAAACACACTAGAGGGAATTAGACGCTAGGGGGCCGTTCAAATATTACGTAAGCACTTAAGGGGGGAGGGGGGTTTGCTCTTTGCTTATTTTTGCTGACAAGGGGGGATATGAGTAATGCTTACGTAAGATGCTTCATTTTAAAAAATTTCTTGATTCTTGCATATATAATTTCAAAACTCAACCAAAAATAAATGTAACAAAAAATTGAATTAGGAAATCTGACGTCAGCACTTTTTTTTGAAGATGGACCACCCAAACATTTTGAAATTGTAACCCCGAAAAGTAGTGTTTCGACTAATTTTTGGACCTTTAGGTGTACACCCGAAAAGGACAGCTCCTTGTATAAGTCACCTAATTTTTAAGGAGAAACAAAACAGCACTTACTAAAAGGGATGTCAAAATTTTTTTTTTTTTGGGGGGGGGGGGTCCGGCAGTTTCTTACGTAATTATGGTGGGGGGGTTTGAGGTTTGCTTATCTTTGCTGACAAGGGGGGAGGGGGGTTAAAAATGACCAAAAAAGTGCTTTCGTAATATTTGAACGGCCCCTAGGCCCATTAATCAAGATAGGGAAAAAAGCATAGAGTTGAGCCTGAGACTCCCCTATCTTGACAGGGATCAAGATTTCGATTGCAGTAGCGTCTAAATCGCTCGTAGTGTGTTTTGAGCCTAAGGCCCAAGTCAGACCTAGCGGCCATAAGACGCTACTGCAATTAATCAAAGAGGGGGAAAAAGCATGGAGTTCAACCTGAGACTCCCCGTATCTTGACAGGAATCTTCATTTCTGTCAAGATATAGGGGCTTTCTCCATAATATAAACTAAACTAAAATAATACTCCTCAAACTAATATAAAAAATTAGCCAGTGATTTTCTGACCTTAGTGGTCCGAGCCTCAGACCAGCGGACCGCCGCCATTTCGAACGCTTCGAAGGGCTTCTGTATGAAAAATTGTTCTTATTGCTCTTCTTAATCTCTTCTCACAGATCTCATACATGAAGGAGTTGGCGGAAATGAAGAGCCACGAAGAAATCCTCTGCAGGTTAAAAAACCTCGCAAACCTCTTGTTCAACAAGTCCAGCATCAGGTATAATATTTTCCCTCTTAAAAAAAGATGATTGTTTGATGACCTCACCTCGGGTTCAGAAGAAATTTAGGTTCTAATATTCGAACCTTTCACGAAATGTTTTACCTTAAAAACGGATCCTTCACAAAATAACTTAGCCTTTAAATAGACACTACACCCCACATGTTTCTTTTTTTATTCAGGCTAAAGTGTACTCCACCTTATAATTTCAAAGTGAACTTTCATTCACAGTTTGTTTATTTATTTTTTTTTTGAAAATTTATTTTATACTTATGGTATTAGCTACATTTGTATCCTCTTAAGGCAATTAATTTAAGTTATTGCGATAAGTTATTAATAGAAGTCTCTTAATTGACCTCTTGTTCAGTAAGTCAGGTGCAGCAAACCCCTTTTTGTTTTTCAATTTCCGACCCCAAAAGTTATTTTTGGCTCAATTTAAATTGAGCCTGGTGGCTTAGTGGTAGTGCTTTGCGCTTCCACGCTCAATTCCTGGGCTGGGCAAGGCCCACTTAGCCTTTCATTCCTTCAGGTGGGTCGATAAAATGAGGACCACAAGCATGCTTGGGAACTAAACACTGGGGGTCTCGAATTGGGATGACCACCTACTGCTTAGCCCAGTGGTTCCCAACAGGTGGTCCGTGAGGCCTTCATAGGTGGTCCGTGAGAAGATTTTTAAATAACATCCAAAAAAAGTGGAAAATTTAAAAAATAGTTTTCCTTATCACACATTCCAGAAAATAGTAAAAACACTACAGATAAAAAACATAAGTAAGAAATCACACGTCTCATAAATAAAAAATGTTATATTCTCTTTCTCTGCTATGAATCATTTGTTCATTTCTATTTTTTTGCACAGTTTTATTCAACAGTAGTTTATTACAGAGTAGAAACGAAATGTGATGTTGTGGAAAAGTATTGCATCAGATTAATTAAAACTGAGAGGCGTCGGGGTGGGGCTAATAAAGAATCGAATGATCGGACTTATACTTGGTTTGATATGAAGCAAAGCGTGGAAGTGTTGAAAGATACTTCAAACTGGGATGCTTGCTATGGTCAGGCAGAGGGTCTTCGAGAAATCGTGGTATGAAAAGAGGAAATTTTTTAAGATACACGTGACATAGGTTTGTTCGAAGATATGAGAAAAATTTATTGCCGAAAATGCGAAAGTTTTTGAACCCATAAATTATTTTCTATTTTAATCGCTCCTTTGAAATAATTATTGACTTTTGACTCGGTTTCTTTCGGGAGAACATCAGCCTCGCCTATATCGGATTTCCTATGCCACAACTCACAGTCAGTGCATGTCCATGTCCAGTTTGCTTTTTTGTGATCAACAGAATTCATGGTTATCTCATTCGCCCTGTAGTTTAATTTAAAGCCAAGTACTTTCTTTCAAATTTAATTTACTAATAATATTATTATTATTTATATTATTATATTATACACTGTAAAAAAAACTGTAAAAAAAAACTGTAGAAAAACAGAAATTTCAATAACAGTGACTTTATGTTTACAGAGATATTCTGTCATGTAACATTCCCACCGCACTTCTATTTATTTTATGTAAAATAACAGCTTTTACCTAGATTTTTAGCTTATCTGTACTTAAACAGAAACTTACTGCATTGAAAACCAATACAGCTATTGGCAACGTTATACTGAATCTTCTTTGGTTCAGTGGATAGCGTGCGTGCTTAGCATGCGGTAGGTCGCGGGTTCTATTCCCGGATATCAATTAATTAAAATTAAAAAAACTCTACTAAAATAAGTGCATGCGCACAAGCAGAAAATTACTGAGAGGCAACAGAAAATCTGAAACAGAAATGACAGAAAGTTTCTTTTTACAGCATTTACCTGTAGGTTACAGCTTTTTTCTGTTTACAGTATTTTTCAACCTACAGATTTTTTCTGGCAACTTTTGCTGCCAGAAATTTTCTGTTTTTTTGCAGGATTATTTTTTACAGTGTATTATTTGTTGGTTATGAAAAAAATCGATTTTATAATGTTTTTTAAACCTGTAACTTTTGTGTAGGTGTGAACCCTTCCAGGGTTAATTAATAGATAAAAAGACTTGATAAAAATGGTTAAATGGTCTTTTATTAAAGGTATATTTTAATATGATTAGATATAAAACTAATGTAATGTTAATTTATCTTTTAAGTTTAATATATTATTTGATTTTTTAAGTTTTATTTAGAAACATTGTAAGACTCGGTTTCCCTTACTTCAGAAAAAAGGGGACCATTGACTTACTCCAGAAGGGGACCCATGAGTCTCTTCTTTTTCCTCTTGGGATCGACAAACTAGATGCCTTTTTTTAGACAATATCCAAACGTTTTCGTCATGGTATTTATGTCTCCAGTAAGAGGATTATTAGTACAGATATCCTCTAGGATTTTCTCGAATCTCACCCAGTCAGCCTTTCTGAAGTTCCAGGAGCATTTCTTTTTTTGATTGATTCCACATGAAAATCGAGGGTTGTAATGATTGGTCACTGATTGCAGTGTTGAGAACTTTCCATTGCGCTTTGGGTGCATTCAGGTAATCAATGGCTGTGATGTCAATGGCCGATTCAGTTCCATATGATCTTGAGAGGTACGTGTTTTCTCCATTGTTGAGGGTTGTTAATTCCAAATCATTTCCTCTACCTGCGATCCTTTTTCATCCAAAGATGCAGAACCCCATGTTGGACTCTTTGCATTGAAATCGCCCAAGATAATGGTGAAGTCTGTCGATGTAAGACTTAGCTTTTCTATTTTTGCAGTGTTAATGCGTGAATTATCAGGATGGTACACGTTAGTGATGGACATCGAGTGGTCAGGTAGATAGATAGCTGCAGCTTGCAGTTCTGTGGAGCTGTCATCAGGATCGTCTTCATCAACGACGATTTCCCTGAATTTGATCTCTGGTGTTTTAAAGACCATATAGCCAGTCCACCTCCAAAAAACCATCTTTTCGGTCTTTTCTTAAGGTTGTATAGCCCTTGAGCTTGAAATTTCTTCCCTTGCCAACTTTAGTTTCCTGTAAACATGCGATGTGGATGTTATTTTCATGAAGGAGACTTGAAAGAATGTAAATGAACCGTTTATTGCAGGTGTTCCCTGAATGCCACACCTGCAGCCATGCCCTCCGTCTCTGAAAGCCTGGGACGCTTCCTGGGACGGGTGGAAGCGTCTGGATCATCGCCCTCCCAACCCCCTCAGCAACAGGTAGGTCCAAACTCCCCTCTTACAGAAGTGAAACTGCCTAGCCTCTGTTCATTTTGAAAATATCTCCTTCCTCCCAGGGCTTAAATTCTAACTTAAAGAAGTATGCTGTTCAGTTTCCATACTTAAAAAAAGATATTGATTCACAATTGAAAGGGTTCAGCATAGGGCTACTAAAATGGTCAAGGGTATAGTATTCAGTTTAAGTTATGAGGTTTGGTTTTGTGGGGGGCTAAAAGAATATTCATAATCCAATTGAATTTTCTTGTTAATGGTAATACGGAAAAGCTAGTGAATTATCCTACTCAAACCACTGAAAAGGAGTCTGGAAATTTAGATTTTTGGAATTTTAAGTCAAAAACCCCACTTTTTAAGCTCGTTTTGGTACTCCTTATCCGAATTTTGGATAAACTAGATGTTTTGCGTTTTGGCAAACTTTGTAAAATATTAGATGGTTTTTTTTGGGGGGGGGGTTTCAGTCCGAAAGCCCCACCCGTAGATCCGCCACTGTCCATTACTGTAGGGCAGGGGTTCCCCCAAAGTGGGTTCCACGAAAAAATATAGGGGTTCCATGGGACAAACTTTATTTCATTAAAAAAATTAGAATGGTGTAAAAAAATAAGAATGGACAACGCCTCTCCCCTTGGACCCAAAAATGTTCTCAAAATGAGTTAAAACTAGTGATGGGCAAAATCGATAATTTTAGGTATCGAATACTTATAGGTATCGAGTACTTTTTTTCAATGTCGGGAAATGAACCTGAAGGGACAATTTTTTTAGGGCCTTTCCATAATCAGACTAATCAAAAAACTGAAAGCGATCCATCAAAAATCCCCGTAGCTACGGGCCTGGAGGTGGTTAGAGGCGAAGGATTTGGCGGGGGAAAAACCTAGCCGCGTCAAATTTCTCTCGCGGATGATTAACGACTTGGGTTTGAGCGTTGCAAAATGAAAACGGAAACAGGCTGCGTTTGATCTACAGTAGGTATTATAAAGATTACTTCATTGAAAAATTTAAAATGAAATATGTCAATAAAGTATCGATACTTTTGTGGGTATCGAATACACTCGATACCTATAGGTATCGAGTACTTAAGTATTTGGTATCGATACCTGCCCATCACTAGTTAAAACCTTATTATTTACCTGTTGAACTTCCAAATTTTTCTGGGGGAGGACTCCCAGACCCCCCCACCGTATCACAAGGGGATCTTCCGCGATACTTTTTGACAAATTCCCCTCTTGGCCCCAAAAAGCTTCTTAAAATGTGTTCAAACTACTTTTACCAGTCAAATTTAAAAATTATTCTGGGGGATGACCCCCGTACTCCCCAGCGGTACCAGAAGGGGATCTTGCTTGATGCTTTTAGAAAATCCCCAAGAATTTGACATTTTTGGCAAAACGGGTAAAGGTCTGGAAAAGTGCCGCCCTGAACCTGTGCTGGATCCGCGCCTGGTTTCATTTAATATCATATACAGTAGAACCCCGATTATCCGCGAGTGCCCCGAAACAAATTTTTTAACGATGAGAGCAAATTTTAGATGAGATTAGAGACATTTTAGATGTAGAGCAAAGGTTTCTGCTGTACTATACATATTTTAAAAGTTTTACATATCATGTTTTTTGTACAATAAAACATAGTTTTTATGCCGAAATATTTTTTTCGTGTTTTCACCTCATTTTTAGTCTTTTTTCGGGTTATCCGCGATTTTCGCTACCCGCGGTACCCTTGCCTTCCAATTGCGCGGATAATCGGGGTTCTACTGTATTAAATTTTGAAAAGTCGTTGATTAAAAAATATTCAGGGTTCCACGATCACATTGGTAAAAAATTCGGGGGTTCCACGACCAAAATAGTTTGGAAACCACTGCTCTAAAGTGACTACTTGCTTCATCACTTCTTTCTAAGTCCCCAATTTTATTTCTTTTCGAAATACCATCACAATTACACGCAGAACTAAAGTAGGAACCTCACCAGGTCACGCGTAAGCATTGGAATGTAAAAAAATTGAGATACAGTTGGATTTCATGCAAATTGTCCGGTAGGTATATTACATTACTGTAGGGTAGTGTATATGTTGGGAACTATTAATGTCTGTATTACTAACATTATGAATTATGGAGCAATTAACTAACATTAATGGGATGAATGTAGCAAAGGAAAGTATTCTCAGTGGTGTCAAATCTCTCCCTTAGTGTGAAGATGAGAAAGAGTGCAAGGCGAAGACCCACTTCGTGTTGCCACTTCCCGTCAACTTCCTGGGCCAGAGCATCCCCACCGTTCCCTACAGCCACCCTCATTTCGCCAGGTAGGGAAAATATGTTGTCAAAATAAATTTGAAAATAAATGTTCGATAAAGTTATTTTTCCCTCAACCATTGTTTCAGCTTGCTATATTAATAACGTTCTTTTCTTCCAGCTTGAAAGTGGCTTCCAAGTTGATGTCGTCCAAGTTTCTACATGGAGAAATCAGGTTTAGTTCACTAAACTGTCATATAACTTGCATGTTGTAGTACTCAGTACTAAAATCTCTCTATATTAAAAAAAAGTTACTGTCACCGCTGCCGCCGCTGTCGCCGCCGCTGTCGCCGCCGCCGCCGCCGCCGCCGCTGTTACAGAAAATTTAATTTTTCAACTCTTTGAACTCTCATATCGCAAAAACTACTTGATAGAAATTTATGAAATTTGAAATTTTTGTAAAGGAATATTGTGGGTACATTCTCGAACAAAAAGCTAACTGATGTGATAATTAGAACTGGGGTATTTTTAAGGTCAAAGTTGAAGTTTTTCTTTTTTCGCCGCGTAATCCAGTTCAGCAAAATCTATTAGCAGCAGAACTATGATTTTTTGCAGCCTAATACTCTGAAGTATGAAGATGTGCACTACGTCGCCCTTTTTTCGAATTTCGAATTTAGTTTAGAGTAATTAATTTTTTAATTTTCGAAATTTTTGACACTTTTTCGTTTTTTTCTATCTAAAATGAAAACTAATCACGGTATCAATATGATTTTTTAAACACTTATATTCTTATTTTTTAGAAAGAGATTGGCGTTTAATTCCTAAAAAAATTCTAATTAGTTTTGGAATTATTAAGCATCAAAGTTTCATTTTTTTCATAGTTTTAGTAGGTCTTTATCAGACGTGTTTAATGTTTTTAAATTTTATATTTGCCTGTTCACTAGATTGTCGCGTGCACAGATATTTAAATTGAAAGTTTTGAGGTGCATATTTTTGCTCTAAGTTTGCTAGCGATATAGTATAGACTTGTTTATTAATCTTTTAAAGATACTTCGATATTTTTTGAAATACTAGAGAAATAAATAATTTAGCTTTTTTGAGTGTTATTTGTGCCGATGAAAGGAAGAGGATTTTCGAGAAGTTTGTTTTACTCTGCTAAAGATCGATTGCAGATATTACAGATCGCGAAGCGATCTGTAAAGAGCTGCATAGCAGTTACGGGGGTTGGTGAGCGTAAGCGAGCAGGGGGCGGTAGCCCCCTATCCATTAAATTATTGATAATTTAAAAGGAATATTTCAGTAATAGTTTTATTTTGATATTTTCGTGGTAATGATCCGAATTAAGTTATAGAAAAGTTTGAGAGATAAGAAGTTTCGATATTAAGTGATCGTCAACTACACTGTTCATTTAGAATTAGCGCCTGAGACGTAATGTATTAGAAGCATTTATTATTCTAATTATCGTCGAAAAAATTTTCTTCTGCAATGACAAGTCAGCCTAAGCAGAAGTAGTTAAAATACTATAGAAACAATCGGTCACTGAAGTTGTCTGATGAGCGTTATTAAGCATTGTTGAGCGTTTTTGATCCTTTTTCAGGCGCCTATTCTAAATAAACAGACTATAAGCAGACAGGTTCCAGGTTGTACTGGATAGTTGAGATAAAACAAGCGAGCTCTGCTCGCTAAGATCGCGAAGCGATCTTCAAAGAACTGCGAAGCAGTTCCGGGGGTTGGTGAGCGATAGCGAGCAGGGGGCAGAGCCCCCTAGTAATACAAATAAATACAAATACAAATGACACTAATAGATGCTGAATGTGTTCCTTTTTTGTTTGTAGAGAAAAGGGTGGAGCCTATGGGGGCGGAGCTTCCATCTCCAAAGGCGGGCACTTCATGTTCTATTCCTACAGGTGAGAATTATTGCAAAAAAAATGAGATACATCTGCAGAATTAAAATGGGGCCAATCGATTTGCAAAACTAAAATTCCGCTTTAAAAGTTCTCTCCGATATCCAATTGTTTTCACCGAAAACCACGAGTGTTAATTTTAACATTGCCAAGTATAATAAATTTTAAGTAAAATCACCAATTAGATCCCCAAGGTACAGGAAAAGCAGTTAATATTTAAACTAAAAAAAATCTGTCTATAACTTTAGCAGACCTGCCAACTCCTGCTTTTTTGTTAAAACTCCTTTTTTAGTGTTTCCTCTTGCTTTTTTCCTCTGGCCTCTGGTCAATCTTTAAAAAAAACCTGATAATCACCAATCTAACTTTCAAGTACCTACTACTACAGTTGAACTCCAATTATCCGAATTTTCATATGTAATTAATTAAAAGCTATCTTTCTTTAAAAATGTTTTTTTTCTCCCATTTTTAGCATACAGTAGCTATAATTTAAATAGATAGACCTTTTAGGGGGAAAATCCGATCATCCAATTTTTTTATCATCCCAAGTGATTCGGATAACTGTGAGTTCTACTGATGTAGATCTTGCATGAACTTGTATAATGTATATGAAGTGTAATGTAATGAAATTCCGTCTTCGCATCTCCTCTCGAAGTCCATTTCTCCTCGCGCAGTGCATCATGGGTACGATATGCCCTAAGCCAGGGTTTCCCAAAGTGGTCGATACCGACCCCTTGGGGGATCAAGGAAGGTTTAAAGGGGGTCGATGAAACAGTCATAAAAAAAATTGCAGATGAGAACAGCTTCTTATTACTGTGGATAATTCAAAGAATTTACCTGTTTTTTTTAACTTACTTTACATACTAATTTTTAATTATTGCTTCATTGTTTATGCTTCTAATTTATGCTTCATTGGTGGTCTATTGCTAATTTGGTTCACCTATAAATTGTCCAGATTGAACCATTACTAGTAAGTGGAATACTAGCGTAGGAGTGGAATATCCAGGGTGGGGGCTTTTGCCCCCCCCCGAAAGGAGTAAGAACTAACAGTGAGAAATAGGGTAAGTGGAAACAGGGGTGTAAAAAAATGGAAAAGCGACTCCAAAACCAGTTTAAATCCTGTGTTTAGGGTTAAACTTCCAGAAATTTTCTGGGGGAGGACCCCCTTTAGAACTTGGAACTCCAACATTTTTGTAAAAAGTTCGTCAAAATGCAAAAATCCAACCAAAATGTAAATTAAATTCTTGAAAATGTTTGTCCGAAATCCGGATTAGGTGTACCAAAATGAGTACAATTTTCTGGGGGAGGACCCCCAGACCCCCTTTTAGGAGCAGTGGCGTAGCCAGAAAAAAATTTCGGAAGGGGATGTTGATATTTCGGGAGGGGATATGGGGTATTTTTAGTGGTTTCCTACGAAATTTCTTAAGGAAAATTTCTCAGTTTCGGGGAGGAGATATATCCCCAAAAACCCCCTCTGCTCTGGCTACGTCCCTATTTAGGACATTAGAAGACGATTTTGATATTGAAAATTCTAACACCCCCCCTAAAAACCAAATCCTGGATCCGCCGCAGTCTACTTACCTAGATGTCACCAACAAAATCGAACTTAAGTTTCATGAAAATTTTAGCCACCCCCCCCCGAGTTACGCCCCTGAAAGTAAAGGAATCGGAAATGCGAATGCGTCTCATTGATGATATTGCTTCGTATGATTATGTTCCAGCGACTGTGTGCAAAAAGTCTACTTGCGGCGATATAATGGAAAAGTACCAACCCATCTTTCTTCTCTTCCTCTCTAGAGACCCCAATGTTGCCAAGACGCTGCAGAGCTTCTCCTCTGGAGTTGAGTGGTTGGCTGAAGGAAAGTTCTCGGATCGGGACATTGACGAAGCAAAGCTGGGCGTACTCAAGGAGGTAAGACCATTGGTTTCTGTCCTTTATTGCAATTTATTGAATAAGGAAGTTGCATGTGTCAGATTTTCAAAAACAAACAAGTGTTCCCTATGGTTTTTTGTATGGGTAAAATCAAATATCTAGTCAGTTTTTCAATGTACAGGTAATTAAATATTTTAATTTAAAAGTCGAGAAAAAAACACGTGACTGAAAACGTTTATTGTTTAAACTGTAGGATGACGTCAACAATAATACCATTAACTCCATTGCTTTTCAACAATGCCTATTGTAAGATAACGTCACATCCCAACTCTTGGCGTTTTCGCGCGCTTTTAAAAAGGGGATTTTTGTTCATTTTTTTTGGCAATCAAAAAATTTCTCGATCAGCCTCAAATTTTGGGTAGTTGCTTATTTTTGCTAGAAGAATCGATTAAAAAAATAAAAAAAAATCATGCAACTTCCTCATTACTTTTAAAACCTTCACTATTGTAAATGAAAGGAGAATTTCACCATTTATCGCTAGTTAGTACTCGGACAATAAGTGTAAACTCACAACTCTCAAGCGTCGCCTCCAACCTAGACCGGTTTCGTCCTTGTTAGGACTCATCAGCACGGCATTTTGGAAGTAGCATTTATTGTCCGCTTAACCAGCGATAAATGGTGAAATACTCCTTTCATTTACCTTGCCTTTCTATAATTAAATCTGTCCTAGGAATGCCATTGTCCTTCCAGCAGATGAGTGGAGGGCTAATCAATGGTCACCACTTTTTCCGTTATAGTCGGCTAGACTAAAAGCTCTCCCTCCGCTCTCTTGCATTACCTTCCTATGCCGTGCTGATGAGCCCTAACAAGGGCGAAACCAGTCCACGGTTGGATGCGACGCTTGAGAGTTGTGAGTTTACACTTCGCTATTGTGTTGTAAAAATTCTACAATAATATGAATAATGTTTTTCACACATTATTCAGGGTTCCCACGGAAACCAAGTCAAGGAATTTTGATTTGACCTGGGAAAATTGCTTATTTTTGCCTAAAACCTGAATTCAGTTAAGCTGGAAATTTATCAGTTTTTAATGTTTGTGCCTAATATTTGACTCTGAAAAAGGATACACTTTATTGAAAATATACAGGGTGTCACAAATGTCCGTTTCGCGGCTTTTATTTGGAGCCAACGTGTCTTAGGGTCACGGAAGTAATGTCTACCCCTTGGTAAGTGACCCTGGGGAATCCATTGAAGTGACTTACTGCGCCCCTTGCGGCGAAATGAAAAAGTTAAAAAATTAATTTCAAAACTAAAGGAGATAGAGCAAAAACCTCAGTCAGAGTATTGTTGCCAACTTTATGAGGAACTCACTGAAAAAAAGTTCATGAAAATATCGTGAATATTCGCGGAGATATTAGGATGTGAAAATCGCACTTTTTCAACTTCTAAAATGTTGAAGTTCGTAAATTTGCAAATTTTTCAGTGTAATTGTGTAGTTTCGGGGTTCTTTAGTTAAATGAAGGCAAAATTGATTAAAAAATCAAAGAAACTTGCGTTCCTTTTTGATCCCTGAAAAAGTGCTATTTTCACATGCTAATATCTCCGGGAATATTCAAGATATTTTAAGGAAAATGTTTTCAGTGACTTCTTCAAAACGTTGGCCACAATACATCACTGAGGTTTTTGCTGTATCTCCTTTAGTTTTTAAATTAATTTTTTTAACTATTTAATATTTCGCCACTAGGGGCGCTGTAAATCATTTCAATGGAATCTCCAGGGTCACTTACCTAGGGGTAGACCTTACTTACATGACCCTAGGACATGTTGGTTCCAAATAAAAGCCGCGAAACGGACTTTTGAAACACCCTGTATTCTTGATAAAGCAAGAAATATCCAAAAAATGTCAGGAATTGCTCGATACTTGACTAGAAAATCTTCACAATTTACTTGGGGAATTTATTTCGGAGATCAGTGGGTACCCTGATAATTTTCTCCTTTAAATGGTTTTGAAAAAGTTGCCTCTTCCCTGCTTTAAATTTTTATAAATAATTTTCTCTGTTGGAAAAAAATTTGAATTTTTTGAAAATAAGGCGCTTGCAGCAACTTACTCCAATGGAAAACTTCTTTTTTGTCAACAAGTGTGAGTTTATTTCAGACGGATGCCCCAGTGCCCCCTGGGTCCAAGGGATCCCTATTCTTCGAAGAGCGCATCTCTTATGAAGCCAAGGAAAAGACTCGGAGGCAAATCTTGGAGTGCACACGCCAAGATCTAGTCCAGGCAGCACAAAAGTAAGTACTATACCCTGATTTCTCCCACCTCTCACAGTCCCATGAAGAGTTAAAGTACTTATTTATACTCTGTTCATTTTGAACTGGCGCTTGAAAATATTTCCTTCCCCCAACACCGATCGGTAACCATAGCAACTATCCTCGTCAAAGTGACGAAGAAGGCTTACTATTGGCTGCTCGATAAGCGTAACTATGGTTACGCTTCTAGCGTGGGGGAAAGCACTATTTCTCAAGCGCCTATTCTAAATGAATAGAGTATAGTATTAGTTTACATGGCCCTTGAAAATCCTTGAATTTTATTTTTGTTTTCAAGGGCCCTGGAAGGTACTTGAATTTATTCCAGAGCAAGGTTTAAAAAAACCGGTTTTTTTTCCCAACCTGAGCGGGTTTTTTTGGGGTATTATTGGTATTTTCAGGTTTTATTAGTTTTTTGTCTGGTTTGTTATACAGGTAATGGCGGATTTACACCACTACTGCAAAAGAGACATAAGCGACATTTTCGTAGTACTACCGACTGGCAAAAGATGGCGCAGCAATAGCCCGCGACAGTCTAGCGACATTTCGGCGATGTTCGTTCCTCGCTTATCCTACAGTCTCTTTCTAAGTGACTTCATGCCAGACAGAATTTTAAAATTTTAATTTGAAAACAAAGTATCAAGCCTATATATTCACAAGTAGCCGAAATAATTAACTGAGGCTGATAAAAAAAAATTTTCGCTGTTGAAGTACTGATGAATTTTACATTTTAACTAGATGGTAGCACATATATGCTAAGTCAAAAGGCAGGCATTTAGTGACTAGGATTTCATTACTTAGTTTACTCAATAATCGGAACACTCTGGTTATGCAACAGCCCTGGAATTTCAAGAAACACGAAATTGATATTAGAAGATAATTTCTACTTGAGAAATTCAGACATCCCGAAACTTAATCATTCCGTACCGCCTCAAGAAAATGGACGCTCAGTGATCGCAGTTATGTCGCTGACGTCGCATCGATTTTTTTCCCAGCGATCGTTTTCGAGGCTTCCTATTGGTTCTTTTGAAAAAAATTTTCGTCGCTGTTGCAGCGAACCGAAAATGTCGCTTTTGCAGTAGTGCTGTAAATCCCCCATTAGGTAAGTTAAATTCATATATTTGAGAAATAGCATAAGATTTAAAGTACTAATTGTAACCAAAATTTGTTAAAAAACAAAAAAAAACACTTGGGCTTGAGTTTTATTGCCCTTCATTTACCCAATAATAAGAGTTTTTTTTAATATAGTATTTCTCCTCAAATATTATAGTTTGAGAAATTTGCATCATTCAAAGACTTGATCACCAGGCTGTTTTTAATGAAATTTTACCCAATTTCCCAAAACTCACTTACACTGTAAAAAATAATCCTGCAAAAAAAACAGAAAATTTCTGGCAGCAAAAGTTGCCAGAAAATTTCTGTAGGCCGAAAAATCCTGTAAACAGAAAAAAGCTGTTACCTACAGGTAAATGCTGTAAAAAGAAACTTTCTGTCAAGTGAGCTACAGATTTTTCTGTTGCCTCTCAGTAATTTTCTGCTTGTGCGCATGCACTTATTTTAGTAGAGTTTTTTTTTATTTTAATGAATTAATATCCGGGGATAGAACCCACGACCTACCGCATACTAAGCATGCACGCTACCACTGAACCAACGAAGATTCAGTATAATGTTGCCAATAGCTGTATTCGTTTCGATGCAGTAAGTTTCTGTTTAAGAACAGATAAGCTAAAAAACTAGATAAAAGCTGTTATTTTACATAAAATAAATAGAAGTGCGGTGGGAATGTTACATGACAGAATATCTCTGTAAACATAAAGTCATTGTTTTTGAAAATTTCTGTTTTTCTACAGTTTTTTTTACAGTGTAGGACTGTTTTTTTTAAGTGGGTTTTATTATTACAAACCCTCCCGTGTTTTTTTTGGGGGGAGGGGGTTGTTGGCGGGTTGAAAACCCTGGTGCAAAGTCCCTAAATTTTATTTGAAATATTTTAACCTGGAATTCTTTTCAATTTGAATGTAGGAAAAGTTCATTTTTTATTCAAATAGTTTTGAAATGCTTTTGTAAACAATTTGAACATTTGTTTGAATTTTTGATAAAATTTTGCCTTCATTGAACTAAAAAACACAAAAATACGCAATAACACTCAAAAAATTTCAAATTTGCTAACTTTTTCTGTTTTGAGGTTTGAAAAAGTGCTATTTTCACATGCTAATATCTCCGCGAATATTCAAGATATTTTCATGAAATTTTTTTCTGTGAGTTCTTCATAACGTTTTGCTCCATCTCCTATAGTTTTTGAATTAATTTTTTAAACTTTTTTATTTCGCTGCTAGGGGCGCTGTAAGTCCTCTCAATGGATTCTCCAGGGTCACTTATCTAGGGGTAGACCTTACTTCCGTGACCCTAGGACACGTTGGTTCCAAATAATGGCCGCGAAACGGACTTTTGAAACACCCCCTGTGGTACACCCTTCAAATCCAACTGGAACAGTTTATGAATCAACTTTTCAAACTACGGTTGTGAAATGGTTATCTAATGCCCACTATAAGAAATAACAATGGGAAATTTTTTTTTGGCCTTATTCAAAATGTGGGGGCCAACGGCCAAATGAAATGCAATAAAAAATTTCATTTTTTGTTATAAAATTTTTTAAACTGGGGATGAAATCTGAGTTTTAGCATCTAAAGGTTCAATAACTCAAAAACATGCTGAAATTTGAAGCTTAGGGTAGAATTTTTTAATTTTGTTTCCTCCTGCATGATTTCCAATGACTTTTTTTTTCAGGTACTTGAAAAACTCGCCAAAAATCGGAACAGCACTGATTGGCCCAGAGAATCAACTGACTACCTCTGAAGACAAATCGTGGACAGTCATTTCAAACTAGTTAATTATTATCATCAGTATGAGAGTTTGACCGCACTAATTGTGTAAATAAACATTTAGATTTTTTTTACTTTCTTGAACTGTTTTTTTTCCAACAGAATTGGTGTAGTGCATTTTACTGAAGATCTTGGTGACTGAGATCTAGTGTTTGGCTGTTAGTGGTAAAAAAATAGTTAATTACCAACTAGTCTGGGGAAAATTTAGTTGCAACTAATAACTTACTATTTTTTTCTAGGACTAATAATTTTTAACTATTTCTAAAAAATAGTTAACTAGCTTATTTAATATTCAATAACTCATTTTTTGGCCAAATATTTAATAAATCTTTTCTTATCAAATAATTATAAAAAATGCATGATGTGCTTCATGCTAAAAAAGGCCTTTAGTTCTTGAGGACAACAATCAGTTTTAATCAATTAATTTCGATTATCAGACAAAAAATTACAAATTTCTGACCAAATGTGTGAGATTTCAGTAACATAAGTTTTCAGAATACTTCAGGTTAAGAATACTTATCCTTACTTAAGGCCAGGTTAAGAATACTTATCAGGTTTGTTTTTAAAAAGTGAAAAAAAATTCACTCTTAAAATATGGAGCTTATTGGTCATTGTGATACCTCGGTCGATGCTTAATAAGTTTGACAGTAAACTATTAAATTATTTCGACCCCACATGTTAAATTAGTTGCTGACCCTTGGGTTAAAGCAGAGAAAATTTTAAATTGAGTGATCAAATGACACTGAAAATGAGATTAATGAAGATAATTAATTAGCCAAAACCTACATAACACTCAATGTTTGCAATTAATTTCGATTATCAATTTAAAAATTATAAATTTCAGGCAAAGTGTGTGAGATTTTAGTTTATTTAGTTTTTAGAATATTTTTATCAGTCTTTGAAGGATATGTAATTTAGAAATTAATTTTTTAAAACGTGATAAAACTTGTTTCATTATAAAATATGGAGTCAATTGGTCATAAGATTGAATGAATAAGTTTGACAGTAGTTGTTTTGTAACTGTGGCCTTGTCCATTATCCAAAAATTATGAAAATATTTAAAAATTGAGATATTTTTTAGAAATTCTAATGGCTTATTGCACACCCTCAAAAGAATCTGAACAGTTTGATTCCAAAAATGTGCTATACAGATCAGTAATTAAAAAGTTTTCTCTGGAAACCGTTCATCAAAAACTTTTTTTAGAATAGAGAGATAAAGACAAATTTTAACTAAAAAATCAGAAGGTATGATATATTAGTTGTGAAATATTTTAAGTCTCCATTAATTAAATTAATAAAATTTCTTAATAGGAAAACCCCAGACTGCCATTTAAAAAAAATCTAATAAGAATTTACAAGTACTCAAAACTAAAGTTAATTCAATGATTTCGAATGTCATAATTTAGATAGAATACTGGAATTATTATAGTTCCTTGTAAATAAATTAAAATGTTTTGCCTTCCAAATTGATTTTTAAAATGTTGTTATTTTTAGGAATTTTTAAGTGGAAAAAAATAGTCTTGAATAATAGGAGTTCCAAGCACAAAATGGGTTCCTCCCCAGAAAGTGTTTTTGAAATTTAACACTTATAGAAACAAGAATTTTAACTTATTTTGGTACTCAAAGTCCGAATTTTGGGGACACGGGCCCCCTCAGCCCACATATATTCGTCTATGAATGAGATGCAATCCCAGCGCCGGAATGGGACGATTCGGCGCAGCCGTTTGGACGCCGGCCCGTTTCGGCGCGAAACAAAAATTTTTCTTATTTTTAGAAGGATTATGAGAGTTCTATTTACTTTCATTTTATTTCTGGCGCCGAAACGGCCAGCGTCCAATCGGCCAGCGCCGAAACGGCCGTGCCGAATAGTAGTAGACCGTCCCAGCGCCCCCTATCATAAGAAGTCATACACACATTTTTTCGATCTGTGATTGGTTGTGACGCGTTCATTCAAAGTGTCGAAAAGTTATTTGAAGGTTCGACATTTGAGATTCTATTTCCCGCCTCTCGTGACGTAACAAGGAAAGCGGGAGTTTGATCTGCCATCCCAGCCCCAAAAAGCCCCTATCACAATAAGACAAACCCCAGGCTGTTTCGATTTCCCTTATCAGCTGTAATATGGTCATGGACTACTCTGTGGCATCGAACCCCCTTCCCTGAGTGTGGGATCAAACAAGCAATCAGCCGGAAGAGCTTGGTTTCCGTATTCAGCTATTCGGGTGGCAACCAGCCCAGTGGTCACCAATGTTCCAGGGTAGGAGATATTCCCGTTGTTACCTCTCCTCTCTCGAAGAAGTCCTATCAGGTAAGATTTCGCCCTTGTTTTTTTCCTATTTGACTTACTGCCTTTGTTGTATAGTAAGCACGGTGTTCACACTCAAATGTAAGTGTTCTTAGCTACTTAAACGGCCAATGCTGGTATTCATACTATTTGAAATATTGATCGTTTAAGCAGTGATCAACTTACCAGGGCAAAGGACGGCACAGCTTCGATAAGAGTCGACCAGCCGCCATGTTTACCCACAGAGCTCAAATGATTACTGACCCACCAACCATTTAGGAGATAACTTTTAATATCATCATTATTAGTATCCTAAATTCATAATTTACTAAATATTATTATTTTAAGATCTGATAATAATGATATTAATACTTAGATCTATATGGTTGTGTGTCATCATTTGAGCTGTGGATAAACATGGCGGCTGGTCGACTCGTATCGAAGCTGTGCCAATCGGGCATCTGTTATCCACTGCCGAAAAATTTCTTAATAGGAAATATTAATAAGAATGGTATTAGAAAGCTTCAAAAGTTTAATGTATTGCTTTTAAATTCATTTTTGGGTTTTTACGTACTATTATCCCGTCGACCGTGCCTCTGAAATGTTATCAAATTCTATTGACTGTTGTATAGCTGAATTTAACGGCTGCCGAACGTTTGACGGTATAATACTTTAGTACCTTCATTTGATTAAAATTTAGTTACTTTTCACTCTTACATTTTAAAAAAAAATTGTGTGGGTTCTTATGTATTATCCCGTCGATCGTACCGCTGAATCCGAAAACGGTAAACAACCCATTGTCTATTCTATTCTATGGCTGTGCCGCTGAATATGACAGTCACGGAAGGAACGGTCGACGGGATAATACGTAAGTACCATAATGGGTTTTGGGGGCCCAGAAATCGGGATTTGCGTTTAAGGGTTTAACAACTTCCTTTGCTTTACTTGATGATCGCGAGGTTACCTGTCGATTCAATCGGGATCTGAAAAATTTTTTTGATTCCAACCTGGAATCGATTCCTTAGGACCAGATTAGAATCGAACTGATCTATTTTAATCACTAATCAAAAAGATAATTAGTAATTATTATTAATTTAATTAGTTATCAGAAAATATTAATTATCAAAATACTAATTAATTACGGGGAAATTTTCAATAATTATCTGTATTAATTAGAAAATAAAGTTCGATTCCTAAGATTCGATTCCTGTTGGAATCGATTCCCTCAAGGGTTCGATACTACTAGTGCTTCCTATACCCTACTACAGTGGTCCCCAACCTTTTTACCACCACGGACCGGTCAACGTTTGATAATTTTACCGCGGCCCGCTGAGGGGGGGGGGCGTTGATTGTTTACATTCTATATTATTTTGATATATTAATCTTAATTTAATTGTATTTAAACGTGCTTTCAAATTAAAATACAGTTACACCAAAAAATAAATATGAAGTGATTTATAATTAATTTCATTCATTAATTTGGAGTATAAACCTAGGAATTTAAAATTATTTTCAATGAAATGGTTGGCCCGCGGCCCGGTACCATTTGATCCACGGACCGGGGGTTGGAGACCACTGCCCTACTATACTCTATTCATTTAGAATTGGCGCTTGAGAAATAGTGCTTTCCCGTTTCCCCCACGCTAGAAGCTTAACCATAGTTACGCTCTTCGAGCAGCCATCAATAGTAAGCCTTCTTCGTCACTTTGACGAGGATAGTTGCTATGGTTACCGATCGGTGGTGGGGGGAAGGAAATATTTTCAAGCGCCAGTTCAAAATGAACAGACTATAGTGATACTGTTTGTACTCCCTCAAGTCTGATTAAGGAACTACAAGTAAGGAATTTTTTTAATTCAGTTTCCGTAAGAAAACCCTCCCTTTAGAGCTTTCTATAACTAATCTTAAATAGGCATTGCAGCTTTTTTCTGATATTTCACTAAATATAGATAGGACAAATAAGTGGTAAAATCCTTCGTGATGATGTCTATGATAAGTTAGATCAGTGTTACAGATTCAGATGCCTCAAATTGATCAGCCGTGGTTTCATCATTTTTTAGTGGTCTAGGTAGCTAGAAAAAAATTTATAACATAAAGTACTGAGAGCACTTTCATAAATTAATTTCAGAAATGCCTTTTCAAATCCTGGAAATTTATTCGGTTGTGGTTAAGGAACACACGCAAGGAATTTTATTTTAAAATATCCACAGTGTCCGTAGGTACAAATCTCTCCATAGAGAAATTACATTTTCGGCACAGCTTTGATAAGAGCCCTCCAGCCGCCATGTTTACCCCAGGCGCGGATCCAGCATAACTTTTCCAGACAAGATCCCCTTGTGGTACCATTGGGGATATGGGGGTTATATTCCTGGGGGTCATCCCCAGGGAAAATTTTGAAATTTGACGTGTATAAATAGGGTTCTAACTAATTTTGAGAACCTTTTTGGGTCCAAGGAGGGCACTTTTTTAGACCATCACCTTTAACTTTTGCCCCAAAATGTCAGAATATTGGGGATTTCCTAAAAAATATCATTTAAGATCTCATTGTGGAACTAATAAGGAGTATGGGGGTCTTCCCCCAGAAAAATTCTGAAATTTGACCTGTAAAAGTAGGGTTTTCACTCATTTTGAACACCTTTTTGGGTCTTCAAGGGGGGGCCCTGCCAAAGTTCCCCCTCTGGATCCGCGCCTGGTTTACCCACAGCTCAAATGATGACTGACAACAATAAAGATCTAAGTGTAAACTCACAACTCTCAAGCGTCAAGCGGTTGGTGGTCACGCTTGAGAGTTGTGAGTTTACACTTATTGTCCGCTTAACCAGCAATAATTGGTGAAATTCTCCTTTCAAATAAAGATCTAGTTATTGATATCATTATTAGATCCTAAAATAATAATCTACTAAATATTATCTATTAATAAGGACATCTCAAATGGTTCAGTCATTATTTGAGCGGTGGATAAACATGGCGGCTCTAGGACTCTTATCGAAGCTGTACCAATGCCTTTAAAAATCTTGGAAATTTATTCAGCTGTGGTTAAGGTTAAGGAACTACAAGCCAGGAATATTTGACTAAAACATTTATAATACTAGCTGTGAAACATTTCTTGAATTTTGTTTCCATAATTTCAATAGATTCAAATATTGGTTCTTACGTATTATACCGTCGACCTTAGCGTACGGCTTAATCAAAAACGCTATCAAATCCCATCGACTTTTCTATTGATGTGCCGCTGAATTAGACGGCCACTGAACGGTCGACGGGATAATATGTAAGTACCAAAATGGTTATACAGGGGTGAAATCCCCTTGAAAGTGAAGGGAATTGAACGCAAAACCTAAGTGTTCGTTCCGATTCACCAATTACAATTAAAAATGAGATAAAACCCTACTTTTACACGTCAAATTTCAATTTTTTTTCTGGGGGAGGACCCCCTTACCCCCAATGGTACCACAAGGGGATCTTGATGGAAAAGTGCCCCCCCCCTTGGAGCCGTGCTTGATCCGCGCCTGAAGGAAGTAAGCTATTTTGTTGAGCAAAAGGGACACTAGTTTTATTTCCTTTTATCTGAAGTGTCTGATATGAGAGTTTTAATAAACCTTCTCTAGACTTTTGGAGACGAATCCAAGGCATAGATTTAAGACGAACCATATAGTTTGACACGTCACTGTACATGAAAGTCTTAGCGTTTTCGCGGGCTTCGAAAAAGACGATTTTTGTTTATTTTTTTTGCAATCGAAACATTTCTCGATCGCCCTCAAAATTTTATGTTTGCTTTTATTTTTGCATGAAGAATCGTGTAAAAAAATTTAAAAATCATGCAACTTCTTAATGAGGATTTTTTTTAAATTTTTTAATCGATTCTTCCTTGCAAAAATAAGCAACTACCCAAAATTTGAGGCCGATCGAGAAATGTTTTGGTTGCCCAAAAAATAAACAAGAATCGTCTTTTTAAAAGCGCGCGAAAACGCCAAGAGTTTGGATGTGACGTCATCTTACAATAGGCATTGTTGAAAAGCAATGGAGTTGATGGTATTATTGTTGACGTCATCCTACAGTTTAAACAATAAACGTTTTAAGTCACGTGTTTTTTCTCGACTTTGAAATTAAAATATTTAATTACTTGTACATTTTTTTTAAAACAGACTAGATATTTGATTTTACCATACAAAAAACCATACGGAACACTTGTTTGTTTATTTTTTCACTTTCCAGAGTGCCACCCCCCGGGATCCGCCACTGTGTTAAGCTCTGTGGAGCAATCATTTTGCAGAAATTTATTACGATTGATCATCAATTTAAGACTTCATTGTTAATTGATATGTTGAGAGAATATCTTGTTTCATTTTTAAATAATCAGAATTACAACCATTGTTAGTTTTATAATTAAGCAATCGGGGTTTTGTGCTTTATTTTATTTGCTGTTGTGGTATTTTAAATATTTACTTGTGCCATATTGGTATTTTAAAATATCAATCCAATACCCAAACAGTCTCCCCTTAAATTTAAGGGTAAAAACTGAAAAAAAAAATTTCAGGGTTTTGATCATCATTTAGATTTAACTTCTTTTCAGTTTTTTTTTCGTTCAAATGGTTAAATTCTTGGGGGTAGCAGTCAACACTAAACTGATAAAAGCAACTTGTGTATGCAGGGTGTATCTGAAATGGTGCAACAAACTTTCAGGGATGATAGTAGACACCTAGACGAGTCAGAATCACATAGGATTTGGGGGTCTCAGACCAAGTCCCAGGGAGTTAAAAATGGAGCGACACCCCAAAAAAATCATTGACAAATTCAATTTGTAGAATAACTGCTTGTGGTAAAAATTTACTTATGGTCTCAAAAATTGTGGTTTAATATGATCTTTAAAATTATCTCAAAAGTCTTCACTTTAAAATTTGTTTTATTATGAAAAAAGTTAAAAAACCACAAAAAAATGTGAAAACTCTGCTAAAACCTTATTTTGTATTTGGAATTCCTTTCTTTTGATTTGATAATCTGAAAGATCCTAGTTGAAAACCCTTAAGTCTAAAGTTTCACGTAAATACAATCAATATTAAACGCTGTAGATCCCCTGTTTAAGTTTGTTTTTTTGAGTGCGCAAACAGTTTTCTAGAGCTGTTTCTAGAACAGCTGTTTGCATACACGCATAAAGCAAACTTTAACAGGATCTCAAGCGTTTAATATTGATTGTATTTACGTGAAACTTTGGAATTATTATTTGGAATTTTTTTTCAGCGGCTCCAGACTACTCCTGATGCAGCTGGAAAAAGTTGTTTCAACAAGAAACTCAGCTCTCAAAAATATTCATGTGATTGGAGGGGATAAAATTTGGGGCCGTTCACAAATATTACGTAAGCATTTTTTTGGGTCATTTTTAACCCCCCCTTTGTCAGCAAAGATAAGCAAACCGCAACCCCCCACCATAATGAGGTATTCTCACGTTTTGAGATTAAATTTTATTAAAATAGTAGATAAGAAAACATGAAGAATGACGTTTACATCAAATACTTTCGTAGCCTAGTTTCTGAGATGTAAATTTTTGAAATTTCGTTTTTTGCTTGGGCGCGAAAACACTCTCGAATCACAAACCATGCGCTGAGAGGTCACATCCAATAGGAGCCCGTTTTCTGATCACATGAAAACAGTAAACACAATGGTTTTCATGCGCTGTGATGCCTCAATCCCCCTGGATTGGCCCCACCTGAGGGGCAATTAGGATGAAAATTTTCAAATTACCCCCTAGAAAATGATATTGCCCCCCGGTGGGGCGTGCGCCCCACGTTGGGAAACACTGCTCTACAGTTTTCTAAAATATTCTGTTAAATGATCGAAAGTTGTAATTATGCGAACGAACGCGAAGGAACGGTTTATCCCATACAAATTATAGCCACCACTCTTTTTAGATAATAATAAAATATTTATACACCAGAATTAATTGTGTTAAACTATTCAAGGACATGGTTTACAGCCCAAAGCTCTCCCCACAGTGGTACCAACCTGTAAGTTTTTTTTAAACTTTTCTATTAGAAATCGCGCGGTTCCACTGAAATACCTCAATGAGTAAATAAGAAAAATCCCCAAATTCAGATCCAGTTAATAAGTGAGCGTTGATGTTTCGAAACGCCATGCGCGTTGATAAATCTGTAGTTAGAATAGAAGAGAGATCACTTCCATAGTTCTCAATGGATTTTTAACATGGGATTTCCCGCATAGAGACACTAACGCCCTCTCTGAACTGAAATTTCGACCACGTGATCTTAGCTATAGACAGGAGAAGATCTCCGTATAGATTCCTAATGTGGGAGTAGTTTAAATTTCCTCCTTATATTTTTCGAAATGTTTTAATCAAAAGAAGATCCAATTTGAAGGTTAAAAGATTAAAAGATACTCGAAATCGTTTTTTTCGGAAAAATAAGAGTAATATCGCTTCGGAAATAAGAGGAAAATGATTTTTAGAGTGTTTACAGTTTTCGTACTTCCTGTAGTATGAAAGGATCGAAATCATGGACGTAACGAAATGTTAACGCCAAAGGAACCCATTTGATCAGCCTATTAATTTATTAACATCCATTTAAGTTAGACATCACTTTTTTAGAGAAAAATATTAATTTATTAAATTCGCCCGATATTCGGTTCTCGAAGCAGTTAATTGAGAAAAAGGGGGGTTGGGGATTCTCCCCCAGAAAACGTTTTTGAAGTTTAACCCTCAAAAGTAGTGTTTTAACTCCTTTTGAGTTGCACCCAAAGCTCTTTATGGGAATTACAGAATTTTCAAGAGACTTGCAGCTATTTTTCACTTAACATTGAAAACCTTGGGGGGACGGTTCCCCCCCTCCTAAATTACGCCCATGTAGATTCCCAACGTGAGTAGTTTAATTTTACTCCTTATGTTATTTTTCGAAATGTTTTAATCAAAAGAAGATCCAATTTGAAGATTAAAAGATACTCGAAATCGTTTTTTTCGGAAAAATAAGAGTAATATCGCTTCGGAAATAAGAGGAAAATGATTTTTAGAGTGTTTACAGTTTTCGTACTTCCTGTAGTATGAAAGGATCGAAATCATGGACGTAACGAAATGTTAACGCCAAAGGAACCCATTTGATCAGCCTATTAATTTATTAACATCCATTTAAGTTAGGCACCACTTTTTTAGATAAAAATATTAATTTATTGGATTCGCCCGATATTCATTACTTGTAACTGGTGATATTTGCTGTTAATTTCCAATCACGAAACACTCCTGTGGCTAAGATTCCCATGGAGTGAATCACGCAATGTAAGAAGTCACAGGGAACAATAGACCGTAATACTATTAATTTTAACGCTGGAAATCTAATGGGAATCGACCAGGGGCGTCATTTAGGGGGGGGGCAACCGCCCCCCCAAGGTTTCTACTGCAATATGAAAAATAGCTGCAACTCCCTTGAAAATTCTGTAACTTCCACAAGGAGCTTTGGGTGCAACTCAAAATGTCTCAAAAGGAGTTAAAACATTACTTTTGAGGGTTCAATTTCAAAAAATTTCTGGGGGAGGACCCCCAGCCCCCCTCTAAAATTCCCACGTCTCTTATTTAGTGTTTTCCCCCTTGAAAACTATTCCTCTTACAAGAAGCTTTTCTCTTTAGAAGCTCCCCAAAGAGTATGAAAAAGAGATAAAACACTAGTTTAAAGGGGAATTAAAATTACTGCGGGAGGACCCCTAGCCCCCCTTAAAACTTGGACGTTTATTTACTCTTTTTCCCTAGAAAATTATGTGGTTTACAAGAAATTGTTCTCTTTGAATGCAGCCTAAAGGGTCTCAAAACCAGCTAAAACACTAATTTAAGAGCCAAATTTTCAAAATTTTCCTGTGGGGGAACCCCCAGAACCCCCATTTTTTCTTGGAGTTCACGTTGTCAAATTTGACATGATATTACCTTAAAAATAAAGTTGAGGCAACCCCCGCCAAAAAAACCTAGTTACAACAAGGTCCAGACCCATTTTAAAAAAAATTCCTTGCCCCCCCCAACGAAAACTTGAAATGACGCCCCTGGAATCGACATATAATCGGCCCACGGAATCTGAACTTAAAAGTTTGGTCATGTGACTTTAGCTATGAATATAAAAACGCTCCTTATTTAACCGGAAAATGAGAAATTCTTCTTTTTATGTCATAAAAAAGGTCATTAAGTCATACAAAGGAAAATTTCTGGAAGGGGACGTTCAAATATTACGTAAGCACTTTTTTTAGTCACCCCCCTTACCATAATTACGTAAGAAACTGCCGCACCCCCGCCCCAAATTTGGATATCTTTATAAGTACTTATTTTTTTCTCTTTGAAAATTAGGTGACTTATAGAAGTAGCTGTCCTGTTTGGGTATAACCCTAAGGGTTCAAAAATGAGTCGAAACACTACTTTTCAGGGGTAAAATTTCAAAATGTTTAGGTTCTCAATCCCCAGAAAAAAATGCTCACGTCATATTTTCTTATCCCCCTCGTCTCAGATAGAGAAGATTTTATTAAAAAACCCACTACTTTTTCAACTCGCTTTCTTACGCTTCATCTGAATTTCGGATATTGATTCTGCAGGATCTGAAAAATCTTTGAAAAAGTGGAGGGGTGAGATATAGCCTTTGTCCCCCCACTCCAGAAGCTGGGGGGCACCCTTCCCTCCGCCCCCCCCTATTGGCACGCCCCTGCATGGAGCTTTTTGGGTGTAACATAAGGGTTGTTCAAAAGTGAATCAAAACACTACTTTTCGGGGTTAAAATTTCAAAATGTTTTTTTTTGGGGGGGGTCCATCCCTAGATAAAAGTTCTTACGTCAGATTTCCCAATTCATTTTTTTGTTGAATCTAGTTTTGGTTGAGTTTAGAAATTATTTATGCAAGAAACAAATTTCGAACAAAATTCGAATATTTTCGAAAATGCAGTATCTTACGTAAGCATCACTCATATCCACTCTCGTCTGGTAAAATAAGCAAAGAGCAACCGCAATCCCCTTCCCCCTTTAGGTGCTTATGTAATAAGTTGAACGGCCCCGAAGGCCGGATAGGATAACCTATTCAAAAGATGTGCTGAAATGGACAAAAACCATTCTTCCCCTTTGGTATTCATTCATACAGGGTGTCTCTAAAGGTCTAGTACAAACTTGGAGGGATGATAGTACTCATCAAGACGAACAAGAATTGGTATTGAAAGGGGGGTCGCAAATGAGTTTTAAGGGGTGAAAATCAGCAAAAAAAACTTGCATATTTGTGCAGGAAGAGACACAATGGTTCGATTCCGGTAGTTACTTTGTAAAAGAAGTTATTTTGTAAAAGAAGACTGATCGAAATAAATCTTTCGCCACGAAAAGATAACTTCCTGAAGAAGGAAAATACTTAAAATTACTTTTTGCAAGTACGAGTTTCATTATTTTGATGTTAAAAATTACGGAATCGAACAATTACGTATCTTCCTGCACAAATATGCAAAATTTTTGGCTGATTTTTACCCCGGGGTTTCACCCCTTAAAACTCATTTGGGACCCCCTTTTTATACCAATTCTTGTTCGTCTTGATGAGTACTATCATCCCTCCAAGTTTGTACTATACTCAGTTGCAACTTAACTTGAGCCTGTAGAAATATGCTGAGAGCAACCAAAGAAAGTAGTTCCCCGCGAGGTGTCTGAATTTTGAGTGAAATTTAGAGCTTTAATTTTGAATATTGATTAGTTTTTTTAAATCCCCGTATATTAAGCATCTTTTCATTTCGATATGCATATAATGTTCAGTAGTATTATTTTTTAAAGTGGCGTAACGCGTAGTAGTATAACTCGCTCTCAAACTCGCCAGCCAATAAGGGCTTCTAGCAACCCAGCAGGCTTTCTGTTTACTCAGATTTGCTTCCGCGTGGCCATGACGTCAGGCTCAACTTAAGTTGCATTCGAGTCTTGACCTTTGAGACACCCTGGTATTTGTGTGTGGATTGGACTTAACATTTTTTTTTCAAACAGCAGAGCAGCAAATATTTCTGTGGAACTGAGTTGAGCCAATAAGATTTCTCAAGCTGCTGATGACTTCACTCAAAACAAGTAAAATTGTCCAAGTATTGTACGTTAGACCCGAAAATATCTCTATTAAAAACATTTTCATTTGTTGTTACTTTGAACATAGTGTTGTTTTTCCTGTAGTTTCCTTTTTTAGGTACCCATATGATCAGAAAGCAGTTTCCACACAGAAACTGATACTGAGATTTCCGAGTGATACCATCAAACAAGGTAATGAGCAATTCTCGCGTATTTTCCAATGATAGAAAATGTTTCCAGTGAAAAAAGGTTTTAAATATTCTCTCTAAAATTTTAGAAATACAATTCAAAAAGTTAATTCAATATTTCAGTGTAAATTTTTTTTTGAAACGCATTCTACGTGTTATTGAACCTTGAGATCGTGACGTGGATTTTTACTTTCTTTATATTCGCTATAATACCCCATTCGCACTGGCAGAAAAAAGACCCTTTATTTTCGTTAGCACTTTGTTGTCAAGGGAACACACTGATCAATTCACTAGTCAATTAATAATCTTTTATGTATTTTTACTTGCATTTTTGGTGATTTTATTCATTAGTTTTAAGTTGTATTGAGAAATTAAATTTTTAATATTTTTACAAATCATGCTGTTATTGTTTACACACAGTATAAATTGCTTATTTTCGCCCCTTGTCAGTGCAAACGTCGTTTTCAAAAGATGGGGTGATTTTGCCTGTTTCCATGACAACAAAGCGCTAACGAAAATAAAGGCCAGTGCGAACGGGGTATAACGGCCTTATTTGTTCAATTTATCGAGGTTCTTTTGTAATATCTCAAAATGGTTTTGTTAGCGTAAACTAGTGCATATTTCCTTATCCAATGTTTCGGATATGAATGACGTCACGTTCCGCGATTTTTTTTAAGGTTAAAACTTTAAAATTATGTTCTTAAATTAACTAAGAATCGTTATTTTAAAAATATTGATAATCATCTCTTGGATATCGCGGGAATTGCTCATTCCTAATTGTGTCATCTCGTAACGCATGTGACAATTATTTTCTTTAAATTGATCTTAGTCGAAATTTCACTTTGACATTCTCAAAAATGTCCCCATTCAGAATTTCAAATTATTTTCTCCGGTGTTTCCTCCCTCTAGCTAACTTATAGGTATCGGTGTTCACCAAAAATAAATTACCTCGATGAAATATTTTTTCTAGTTTTTCCCTCTAAAACTTACTTTTGTAAGAAAATTAGCTTCTCAGAAACTTTCTGTAAATCTAGAAAAAATTCATCTGAATTCATTGAATCTGATTTGTTCTAAAAAAATTTAGTTTCCAAATAGATCTCTCTTAATTATCTTAAAATTAAAGATAGATGTAAAAGTTATAAAGGTTAGTAACTTTATCCTCTCCAAAAAAATTAGTTCCCTCTTAAGTATCTTAAAATAAAAGATAGATGTAAAGGTTATAAATGTTAGTAACTTTATCCTCTCCAAAAAAATTAGTTCCTAAATAGATCTCTCTTAATTATCTTAAAATTAAAGATAGATGTAAAGGTTATAAAGGTTAGTAACTTTATCCTCTCCAAAAAAATTAGTTCCCTCTTAAGTATCTTAAAATAAAAGATAGATGTAAAGGTTATAAATGTTAGTAACTTTATCCTCTCCAAAAAAATTAGTTCCTAAATAGATCTCTCTTAATTATCTTAAAATTAAAGATAGATGTAAAGGTTATAAAGGTTAGTAACTTTATCCTCTGTGTGAAACCTTATTTTGCTAACAGTGGACATCAAAGTTCGTATCAGGAGAATAACGGCCGTATACAGAAACTTTAACACGAGAAATTTTAAACGAGAGATATTTCTATTCCGCAGCAGCTGTCGTTCGCCATATTGTTCTGAGATTCGAAGCGCATTCCGATTGGTTTTACACCTTTTGTGGTCCATTTAATAGTTCCAAAAAATCTAAAACGGCTATTAATTACCAAAATAAGTCCTCAGACAAAATTATTACGAAAGTAATAGACATCTAGTGTTTGTAAAAATTTGTATCAGTGTATAATTACTATAAAGTTTTTCGATAGATGGCAGCATGAGCGCTAGGTTTTAGGAGACGAGAGCTCTGGAGCGGCCATTTCCAAATGCTCATTTACATCTAGTGTTAAAGTTTCTGAATACAGCTAGAGCATACGTGCTGACATCTAGGGATCTAATTACAATTTCAGCTTATATAGGTCCAATGACTTGGTTGGCAGTGGAAGCTCTGAGCTGATCCTAACTACATTGAAACGCCAACCAATCAACCAACCTTAGTCCACCGGAATTCTGAGAACGCTCGAGTTTTTTTCAATTTAATTTAATCAATCTCTTGGGACCGGCATCTAGCCATTTAAATCGCGATTAAAGATCTAGAGGGAAGACAGTTTTGTAAAGGGAATTTAGGTCTATGTAGAGTGAATTCGTTACAGGCGCGTATAGAGATGAATAGATCATCAGGAACCTAGTACTCTGGCCATTTAGATTTTAGAAATTAAACTATACTCAGTTGCAACTCAACTTGAGCCTGTAGAAATATGATGAAGAGATCCACCCAAGAAAATAGTTCCCCGCGTGGTGTCTGAATTTTGTGAAATTTAGAGCTTCAATTTTGAATAATGATTAGTTTTTAAATCCACGTATATTAAGCATCTTTTCATCCTGATATGCATATAATGTTCAGTAGTATTATTATTTTTTAAAGTGGCGTAACGCGTAGTGGTACAACTCGCCAGCCAATAAGAGCGTCTAGCAACCCAACAGGCTTTCTGTTTACTCATCAGATTTTCTTCCGCGTGGCCATGACGTCAGGCTCAACTTAAGTTGCATTCGAGTATAGGCAACCAATGCCAAGAAATATATGTCCAAGAGCATGCGCATTTAAAAGTATGAATGTGCGCTGAATAAGGAATGTTTTGAAACCCACTGCACATGCAAGGATACAGGTAATCCCAAGCCCAGCCGTGGAGGCACAAATTTTCCGTTCCAAGATGGATGCCGTTTGAATGACAGCAGAGATGTAGGTTCGAGCCTAGCTATATTCTAAGTCCGTGAGCATAACAATGATCTGCGCACCTAGGAGCTGGCTGCCACCAACCGATTCTGACGTAGATCCAAGAGGGCTGACGTTAGAATAGAGGAATCCCATATATTCCTAGTAGCACAGCTCATACCAAATATGTCAAGTCTACGTAACTGCAACTAGAAGTGGACGAAATTTGGACGAATCTTGAACATATGTGCCGCAAGCCAAGTTGCTATCCAATCTCAAATTTCGTTCCGGAATTAGTCTAAGTCCATGAGCATAACAATGATATGCGCATCCACGAGTTGGACCTATGTCAGATTTGGTTGGTAGCAACCAAGTGGCTCTACTAATGGTCTATCTTATGTTATTTAATTACTATGATCTACTATGGGTATTGACCAATTACTATAGGTAATGACCAATTACTATGATCTACTATAGGTATTGACCAACTACTATGATCTACTATAGGTATTGACCAATTACTAAGGGTCTACTTGGTTTCCACTCCAGACTTGGGTAAGTAGTAGGACTTAGTAGCTTCTAATCAATAGAAGTTACTTAGTCTATTGTAAGTCTTACCTACTGAGCTGTCTATTATTGCTAGTTAAGTCTTAATAAGTCCAATAAGCAATAGTCAGCTTAGTAAGACTAACATTAGACTAAGTACCATCTATTGACTAGAAGTCCTTACTACTTACCTTAGTCTGAATTGGAAACCACCGCTAGAGGGCAACACTGGAGTCCCGACCTGCAATTGTTTATTTACAAGTTGGAACTTAGCAAGAAATAGGGTCCCCCCTCCACTTGGCTTTAGAAACTTTTGCTTGTATGAGTGTCCCTGTTTGGCGACTATTGTAACCCTAGAGTCGCCAAACTTACCTTTTTGCTGAAAACAATAAAGACACACTTTGATAGATAACTTGGAGTTTTTATTTCTTCTCGCAACAACATGATATTGAACACCAATACTTACAATTATAAATTCCAGCTTGTTTGCAGCAAACTCCTGTAAATAAATACATTTAAACATAGAATCAACTTGTATATTAAACTAAGTTTGCTTGGGAAAAGTGTCCAGTTAGTGTCCTGATATAATTACTTTAAAAAGGCAAGTTCGGGGGGAAACTTTTTTTTTTCATGCCAAATCAGTGTTTACTTAAAATCTTTTGTAAATTAAGTTTTGAATAGAGCTATCTTAATCCGATTAATCTATTATGAAATTCCAAGCGTTTCAACCACAATTGAATTACGCAGTTTCATTCCCCATTCAATTAAGTTCTCATTAACACTTACAGGGATTTCTTCACAATAAGGAGGAAATAAACTAACGTCTCAAAAGGCAGATTGACTGGCATAAATCTATATCAATTTGTCTAAAGCTTTAAGATCTTCCAAATTCATTATTCTATTACAGTAATTCAAGGTATCGGCGGGGTACTTGGGATCTCGTTATCACAAGGGCATACCTGCCAATCAATACCTGCCTTCAGATCAATATATACAAATTGATTTCTTTTTAGATATTATTGTTAATGTTAATTTTTTGAGGCCTGATATGCGAAAGATTCAGCTTTTTTTCAGAAAATTGTTATCGGACACCATTTCAAAAACCCCTGTTCTTTGCAGAAAAAAAGGCTACTTTAACTTATTTGGACAAAAAAAAGGAAGAAATTGATTGAAAAACATACGACGGACGATTCTCTTAAAAAACGGAAATTTTCCTGCTAAAACGGAAGAGTTGTCAGCAATGCAAAGAGTAGAGAAAACCAACCTATTTCAAATTAGTCCGGAAAATTTACAAGCAAGTCTTTTAGGAGGAAATCAGTGTTTATTTAAAATCTTTTGTGAATTAATTTTTTGAATACAGCTATCTTCAGCCTTAATCAGATTACTCTATTATGAAATTCCAAGGGTTTCAATTGTGAGTTACTCAGTTTCATTCCCAATTCAATTAGGGGCCATTCATTAATTACGTAAGGGTCCCGAGGGGGAGGGGGGGTTGGAAAAATCTCTACATACACTTACTTGGGGGGTCAAACCAATTCTTACGTAAGATTTTCCTAGTTAATATAAACAAATTCCAATTATTCTAATCAAGAGATAATACTATAATAGTAATATGTAGTTGACAGCAAGAATATTACTTGGAGGGTTCAGAATAGAAGTGAACCAAGTCCACTTTAGCTACTTTTGAGCTACAGACGTTTAAAGTTAAAGCCTCATAGGAAAATTACATGTTATCGCAATAGAACTTGCTGCTGCCAAGTGGATATTATCAGAACTAGGACTTGGTTCATTATGGCCCTGAAATTTTACATAGTTGGTGCATGTTATAGCATTGCTAACTCAAAAATGACAAAAAGTAGACTTGGTCCATTTTAATTCTGATCCCTCCACTTATCTGTTGAAAAATAAAAATCTTTGATTTACGTCAAACGGAGAGTTTTCTAACATTTTATTGTTTTGAAAAACATAATGGAATCTTATGTAAGAATAGGGGGGGAGGGGTTTGAAAAATCTTACGTACCCTTACATGGGGGGAGGGGGGGTCAAAAATTGCCAAAATCATCCTTACGTAATTAATGAATGGCCCCTTAACACTTACGGGGATTTCTTCACAATAAGGAGGAAGTAAAATGCATAGATTGACTGTAGGCTGGCATAAATCTATAGCAATTTGTCTAAAGCTTTGGGATCTCGTTATCACAAGGGGAAACCTATTTCAAATTTTCACAATCTTTCGGGGAGGACCTGCAGACATAGGGAATTACACAATTTGAAAGTAACTTTATCTCATAGAACTTAAAGTCGCTGCCCAGTCACTAATATCCACCTATGGTCAAATTTGGAAGGAACACTATTATCTGAATTGATGAGGGGCATTCTTAATAAACCCAAAACGAGATTCCCACCAACTTACTGATGAGTATAAAGATGATCGGACACACTGTTAAAAAGTCACTAATCAACCAAGGGGGGAGGGATCATATATTAACAAACTCACACCATGGAAATTATGAGTGAGGAGGGTCTCTAAATTAGTCAAAATCCTACTTTTAGGGGTAAAATAAACTCTAAATATTTTCTGCGGGAGGACAAACTTACCCCCTTTAACTTTTGACTATAAAAACTCTCGTGGGTCATGCCTGCTCTAACACAAAGTTCTAATCACCTAACCAGGCGCGGATCCAATGGGGGGCACTCTGGACCCTTGGGGACCCAAAAAGATTCTTAAAATGAGTAATAACCTTACTTTTACTGGTTAAATTTCGAAATTCTTTCTGGGGGATGACCCCCCATACACCCATAACTAAAAGGGGATCTTCAGTGATAATTTCAAGCAATTATAACTTATTAAGTGCAATGAATTGATGAGGGTCATTCTAAATAAACCCAAAACGAGATTCCCAACCAACTTACTGATGAGTGTAACGATGATCGGATACACTGTAAAAAAAGTCACTAATCAACCAAGGGGGGAGGGATCATATATTAACACTCACACCATGGAAATTATGAGTGAGGAGGGGTCACTAAATTAGTCAAAATCCTACTTTTAGGGGTCAAATAAACTCTAAATATTTTCTGCGGGAGGACCCACTTACCCCCTTTAACTTTTGACTATAAAAACTCTCGCGGGGCATGCCTGCTCTAACACAAAGTTCTAACCAGGCGCGGATCCAATGGGGGGCACTCTGTACCCTTGGGGACCCAAAAAGATTCTTAAAATGAGCAAAAACCTTACTTTTACTGGTTAAATTTGGACCCCCATACACCCATTACTAAAAGGGGATCTTCAGTGATAATTTCAAGCAATTATGACGAGGGACATTTTAAATAAACCCAAAACGAGATCCACAACCAACTTACTGATGAGTATAAAGATGATAGGATACACTGTTAAAAAGTTACTAACCAAGTCGTAACCAAGGGGGTTAGATATTCACAAACCCACACCATGAAATTTCGATATTGTCGTTTTCTGTGAAAATTATGAGAGTCTCTAAATTAGTCAAAATCCTACTTTTAGGGGTAAAAAAAATTTCTTAACATTTTCTGGGGGAGGACCCACTAACACCCCTCTAACTTTTGCACATATTATTATTACTATACTGCTTCCCCAGGGAAAATTCTGCCGCTTACAATAAGCAGTGCTCTTTTGGTATAAGTGCTAAAACACTACTTTGAGGGGGAAGTTTCCTCCAGATCCCCCACCAAATTTGCTGGGGATTCACATAGCTAAAACAATTTGAAATTTATTACATCAAAACTAATTATGTAAGTCGCCTATAGGTATAAAACTAGTCTAAGGAGGAGGGGTCTCTAAATTAGTCAAAATCCTACTTTTAGGGGTAAAAAAATTCTAAACATTGTCTGGGGGAGGACCCACTTACACCCCTCTAACTTTTGCACATATTGTTATTACTATACTGCTTCTCCAAGGGAAAATTCTGACACTTACAATAAGCAGTGGTCTTTTGGAGTATAAGTGCTAAAGGGTGTCAAAATGAGCTAAAGCACTACTTTGAGGGGGTTAAATTTCCTCCAGATCCCTCCAAATTTACTAAGGGTTCACATTGCTAACACAATTGTAAATTATTACATCAAAACTAGTCTTAGGCGGCACCTACCTAAGGAATAACGTTGATAGATCCCCCCTGAAAAAAATGTCTAGTTACGCCCCTATCACTAATGTTGACCTAAGGTGGTCAGATTCTGAAGGAGGGGTGTTGTTCTATAAAACGGACAACCCAATTGTTTCGAATGACATCCAGACCTAACCCTATATGCATATAGTGAATTTTAAGTCTCCCCCAGAAAATTTAAGTTTTTGTGAGAATAAGTTCTGAATTGGGAGACACCTGGGATCAACACCCGAACAATGCATTTTTCGTAAATAAATAATATCAAAGTAGTATATCCCAAATAGTAATTAGCACCCCAGGCCCAAAGGCTACATAAACGGAGATGGGCACCGCCTGATGGGTCACTAGGCCCGGGCAGACTTTGATTTGATATCCCAAATAATACAAAGTTTAATTAATTTGGAGTCTCCTCACTAAAACCTTAGTCTAATTTTAGATAAGATAAGGTGGCCTCAACAATTTAAAATTAGTAACTTTCACCCCTCACACTGATGATCGAATACCGCTTTTATTACCCCAACTTTGATGACCCTAACTTTGCGCATATTGTTATTACTATACTGTTTCTTCAGGAAAATTCCGCCACTTACAATAAGCAGTGGTCTTTTGGTATAAGTGCTAAAAACCCTACCTTGAGGGGGAAGTTTCCTCCAGATCCCCCCAAATTTACTAGGGATTCACATTGTGCTAAAACAAATTGAAATCTATTACATCAAAATTCCAAACTAATTCTGTAAGTCCCCTAAAGGTATAAAACTATTCTTAGGAGGCAACTAAGGAATGACGTTGATAGATCCCCCCTGAAAAAAAAACATCTAGTTACGACCCTAACACTAATATTGACCTAAGGTGGTCAGATTCTGAGGGATGGGTGTTCCATAAAACGGACAACCCAATTGTTTCGAATGACCCCCAGACCTAACCCCCTCCTCAACACAATATCTTTAAAATTAGGGAATCCCCAGCACTAACCCTATATAGTGAATTATAAATCTCCCCCAGAAAATTTAAGTTTTTGTGAGAATAAGTTCTGAATTGGGGGACACCTGGGATCGACACCAGAACAATGCAATTTTTCGTAAATAAATTATATCAAAGTAGTATATCACTATGCTAAGGGGTCTGGTCTACATTCAGTGTTTGACCCTTAAAAGTAGTACATTTTAAACTAATTTGGAGTCTCCTCACTAAAACCTCAGCTTAAAACCTTAGTTTTAGATAAGATAAGGTGGCCTCGACAATTTAAAATTACAACTATTTCACCCCTCACACTGATGATCGAATACTAGCCCACTGCTCAAAAATCCCGAATACCCGCCCTGAATTCTGAAGGGCACATACAAAAGGACCCCCAAAACCGTTGTGCACAGCTCAAAACCTTGTCTAAACAAATGGAAATTTAAAAAGGTTGGTTCCACTCACCAAAACTTGGTCAATGCCAGCATATCCATAGAGCTTTCAGGAAGATGAAAATACATATACTTACGATCTCTTTGTACCGTATTGCCAACGCAACTAGACGATTGAGCTGAAAACATATCTATAGGGATCCGGTACCAATGATCAATTCACTTTAAAATCCTGGATGCTCGAATTTTGCATCTGATTAATACTCTCAAGTTTAAAGGAACTTTAATTTTCAATGATAACAATTTTTATTATCACTGTTAAAAAATGCATAAAAGATAATTACTTTTAAATAATTTATTTTCACTTTTTATCTTTTAAATCCAAGTTACTGCTTATCATGGAAAAATTTGGACACTTACAGCGAAAGCATTCTTCAAAAAAAAATCTCAATCGTAATTTTGACAAAACTTCAAAAATGTTTCGAATCAATTTTAAAAACAATCGAATGGAAAACATTATCGCCATCTGAGATAATAAAATAAAAGTTTACATGAAAATCTGAATTAGAAGCATTGGTACCGAACCTCTCATTAAACACTTTGTAATAATTAAATTTTATTTATTTCACGAGGATAATCAATCCTGGGTTTTCTAAAGCATCGCCATTTACTGCAACTGGAAGCACCTGGGGGAAAAACAACAAAATATTATACATCAGAAAGTTTTCCACAATATCTTCACCTTTAAGTTTCGCTGTAAAAACTTCAGGAACAGCTTTAGAAAGAGTGTTCAAATCATCAAGTTTTTAGTGTTGTCAGTCAACATCAGATCTAATAGTATAGGGGACCTCGGACCTATTTTTACTTTTGACCCCGTAATTTCTTATTTATTGAAAATAAACTGATGAAACCACTTTCCCTCGATACTTAAACCTTTCATACACAACATATATTTTTTTTGGAATTTCAATTGAAGTATTTCAGTACGTAATTAATTAAAAAACATAGGTCCAAGGTGTGCCTTGATGGTTTCAAAGGTACCTTAGAGATGTCAAAAATTCTTAGTTGATTTCTTATTTAACGAATATAAGCCTTCTTTTTAAGAAATTTGGAGTTACCAGATGAGATCTAATCGTGTGAAGTCTTATTGGAATTCTCTCCGAGCTCTCTGGAGCACTTTTTAAAACATTGATTTTGATCACAAAAACGTCGATTTCACTAAAAATTAGCTTTAATCATGAAACTGAATCCTGCCCTGCTTTTAAAATAAATATACCAATGTAATAAAAGTCAACAAAGTGATTTTGTCAATCACTTAAAGTGTATTTTGGGTAGGTCCAAGTACATCACTTGATCATTTACTAAAAAATGTCTGAGCATAATCAGTTTACCTCCAGCCCCAATTCAAACACATAATATTATAGCTGAAACAATACACTTTAGGATATAAAATTCACTTCAAAATAAAATTTTTGTTTTTAAAACTAATAGCTTCGAGGGGAATTTACTTTTAACGGGCGAAATCGGTTTTTAACCTACACTATTATCTAAAATTTCAAACTTTTTAAATAAAAATTAGTTAAAATAAGAGATCTGTAAGGCCAACTACATGTCTAGTCAACTTTTGATGCCAACTACATGTCTAGTGTTGCATGACTTAGATCCGAGGTACACTATTTTCCCCTACTATTAGACCTCTAATAATAATCTACTAATTATTGTTATTTTAGCACACTGAATACTGTTATTTGCAATAAATAGGTGTATCAATATCAATAATGAGACATCTATGGTTGTCGGTCATCGTTTGAGATTTGGGTATAAACATGGCGGCTGAAGGACTCTTTCTAAAGCTGTTCCACTACACCTATTTATTGTGAACGCAGATATCTCTTACACACAAATTTTTTAATCGGTTACATTAATGACAAGATCATTTTAGATTGGTAGTTAATTTGAATAATATAATCTATCTGATATAGATTTTGATAAAAATTCTTCTGAGCAACATTTATTTACGATTAACTTGAGCTTTGCAAGACCAACTGAAAAGGCAGGCTAAAAGTAATGCATTGGCGATTATGACAATTGGAGCTTTAGTTCAACGATTGGAATCGCCCAATACCATAGTTTTACTCGTCTATCGAAAACTGTAAACGAAATAATCCTGGTTTCCTATACTGAAATAGTAAGCTACTTACTGACACACTGAACTATCTGATCACTTACTGAACTATCCGCTGAATCCGACATTATATATATATATAAACACAACTACAGCTTAAATTAAGTGGAACAAAGATTAATATAAACAAAGTTAACCAGCCCAATAATAGCAAACTTGAATTGAGTGAACTAGAAGTTCATTAAGGAACTAACTAAAATAAGAGTCTTGTAAGGTCAATCTTGGGGATGACACTTGGAGCAAATGTCTACACGATTAACATGACATTATCAATCTTCGAACAAAGTTTTCTAGTTTTACTCTTATTTCAGAAGTGAACTTACTGACACGGTGAACTAGTAGCTTAATCCGACATTGAAAAACTGATACAAAGTTTGTTTACCGTTTGTGTTTGTCCAAGAACAGATGAAAGTTTAAATAATTATTTTACTTAATAAAGGAGGAAATAACGTTAAAGCGCCTAGTAATATAATATAAACCAAAATAGACACTTTAAACTGAGGTAAAATAGAAAGATCAACACTTACTAATTCAGCAAAAATGAGATCGTACGACGCCAGCGAGCTCCGACTTCCAAATGAGCCGGCACGTGGCAGCCTTCACGCCCCCTGGCGTCATCTTTCTAGCGCGCATGTCACTGCGCATATGCGCTGAAACATGCAAATGAGGGGTTGCGAAAAACGGTAAAATTGCCTTTGCCCTGTGAACCTGATCCGCCCTTAAATGGACCGGATGCTCGACGTTAAGGGGGGAGAAAGAAGTCCCCCGGCCTTTCAACCGGGGGCCCCTTCGCCACACATGCGGTCCAAGGGAGTCAGGTTCACATCACCACACACACTGCCATCTATCGACCAACAGACCTACTGTGAATTTGGAATTTATATTTTTTTGGCCAGAATTAATTTAGGGAATTTTTGAAGCTAGGTTCGAACCGGGGACCTTTCTGTTCACAGAGCCAAGGCTTTAACCACTGAGCCACGACGGGCTCGGCACCCGAGAATCCGTTTAGGTAGCTATGAGTGGTCGAAATCATGGCGGAAAAATAAAACTGAGGCGCTTGCAGCAACAACAATCTAACAGCTATACGTTTGAGTTGGTTAAGATCGTTGTTGCCGCAAGCGCCTCAGTTTAGTTTAAAGGAAGAATTATATGTGAGGAGGAAAGCGAAAAGGGACCTCTTGTCGGCGTTCGTCAAAATGGAGTTATTATTTTTTTCTCAATCTGTACAGATTTATGAAGATTTTAAGACCATCATCATCCTTGTAGCTTAAAAAATGACGAATCGCCAGTAATTAAAAGTTTTATAACTGAATAAGTGGATTTCGCGAAAAACGACCTTAAACTTTCAAAATGCTACCCTCTCGTTATTTTTCACAGTTAAGGAATGATTCCAACATCTAAAATTCGGGTCCAAGGATAGATAAAATCGAGAGAAAAAAAATTCGATGGTTTGACATTCTTCCGGTTTTTTGGCTTTTTCTCGAAATCAACTTTGCTGACAAGAGGTCCCTTTTCTCTTTCAGCCTCACATATTAATTTGATAACCAGGCGCGGATCCATCAGCAAGGAAGAAAAAAAGAGAGAAAAAAAAGCAATTCCAGTGAAATAATAATAAAAGAATTCATTCACATTTAAAAATGTACTTTTTATTTCCTTTAACATTCTCTTGCCCCTTTTTTAGCCTAGGAGATCTTTTCCCACAGATTGTTTTTTCATTTTTCAAGCGATTGTTCAGGGGGGGATCTAGAGAGATCTACAGGGGGTTCTTACGTATTATACCGTCGACCGTTCAGCAGCCGTTAAATTCAGCGGCACAGCTATATAGAACATTCAATAGGGTTTGATAACGTTTTAGAATTCAGCGGCACGGTCGACGGGATAATACGTAAGAACCCAACAGGGATACGAATTTGGGAAAGTGTACTTGATGTTATGAATTTCTTTTTCGTTTTTTAGTAGATGGACAATGAATATGGATTTCTTGAATTTTCCTCTGATCTATCAGGCATTTGGGAAATGAAGGGAAAATCCATCATGTCTAGGAGCTCGTTTATGAGGTCATCCGTTTTGAAGTCCTTTAATCACGACTTTGTGTTGTCTCTCTTCTTTTAGAGAGGAAATGAGTGACTTTGGAGTTTTTTGATGGATAGGTGATTTTTAATGATTCTTCAGGGGTAATTTTGAGATCTTTGTTTTTCATAATGCCGAAGATTGGTACTATCCAACAACAACAGATTTCGATTCAAAGATACAGGGGGGTATAGGGGGCTTCCCCAAGAAAAAGAGAGAGATCGGAGGAGAGAGCCCATTTCGAACTGTCAAGAGAGAGTAGACTGACGGTCGTATTCTGTGTGATCAGCGGTTAAACACCAATCAAAGAAGGAATCTCCTCTGATTGGTGGAAAATTCTTCTTTGATTGCTATTTAACCGCTTGGTCACAGAATCCGGTCGTGAGGATCATCTACAGCAGTGTTTCCCAACGTGGGGCGCACGCCCCACCGGGGGGCAATATCATTTTCTAGGGGGGCAATTTGAAAATTTTCAACCAAATTGCCCCCCCAGGTGGGCCCAATCCAGGGGGAAATTAAAAAAAAACTTTTTAAAAAGAAGTTTATCAAAATCTGATCCTATTATCCTATCTGAGAATGTATGTCTGAAATATGACCAGTATGTATCAAAACCAAGTTGAAACCCTATTTTTAGAGTCTAATTTCCAAATCTCTTCTGGGGGATGACCCAAGATCTCTTTGTTTTTAGAACTCTTATATTTGAAATTTGTTTTACATTAGGTTCATCAAAATGCAAATCTTACCTAAAAATTTATATCCAAAATTTCCCAACTAGGGGAGGGGTACCAAACTAGTTAAAAACCTGCTTCTTAGAGTCAAATTTCCGAAAATTTTTCTGGGGGAGGACCCCCAGACCCCCCTTGGTACTTAGGATTTAATTACTCATAACTTGATTTAGTTCTTAAGCATACAAATTCTACCTAAAAATTATCTGAAAAGCTTCATTAGAAGGCTCATTAAATATACATAGGAAGGAGGGCTAAGAAATAATTATGGCTCCCTCTCAAAATATATTTCTATATATGCCACTGAGACCGGGGGGCATGGGAAATTTAGAAAGGCTTTGGTGGGGCATGGACCGAAAAAGGTTGGGAAACACTGATCTACAGGGTGTCCCTCCTAAAAAGACTGACACACTTTAAAAAATAAATAACTAACTGAAAAAGATAAAAATACACGGTTTGTTGTATCCTACACCTAAGACTCCCAGGAGTAGGATATAACAAGTCGCATATTTTTATCTATTTTAGTTTTTGAGTTATGGGGTTTTAAAATGTATTTTTAGGGACACCCTGTACGTACATGCTTTCTCACCTCTCATTATACCCTGTTCATTTTGAACTGGCGCTTGAAAATATTTCCTTCCCCCACCACCGATCGGTAACCATAGCAACTATCCATGTCAAAGTGACGGCTTACTATTGGCTGCTCGAAGATCGCAACTATGGTTACGCTTCTAGCGTGGGGGAAAGCAGTATTTCTCAAGCGCCAATTCTAAATGAATCGAGTATAACATCTTAAAAACGACATTGGCGTCTTCTTAGACGGCACCCACCTTACCCCACCGAACACTGTCTGTGGTGTAGTACACTGGTAACAGTTCAACCTTGCACCACAAACTGGTTCAGCTGCAAACTAGAAGGTTTGGTAACAGGTTTCACCAAGTTTTCGGGATTTTTACGAGTGAAAGCACCGAAAACTTAGTATAACCCTGTGGCGGATCCAGGGGGTGGTACTCTGGAAAGTGCCCCCCCCCATGGAGACCCAAAAAGGTCCTCAAAATGAGCAAAACCCCAATTTTTCAGTTCTAATTTAAAAAAATTTCTGGGGGAGGACCCCTGTACCCCCCATTAGTATCAAAATGGGATATTCAGTGTTTATTTTTAGGATATCCCCAACATTTTGGGTCAAAAAGTAAAGGTAATAGTGTTGAAAAGTGCCTCCGTAGGCTCAAAACATTCCTAAAAATGAGTTAAAACTCTACTTTAACGCAAAAAATTTAAATTTTTTTCTGGGGGAGGATCCCCCATACCCCCAATGGTACCACAAGGAGATCTTGTCCGGAAAAGTGCCCCCCTTTGGAGCCGTGCTGGATCCGCGCCTGGTATAACTTGATACCGAACTTAGGTTGCAGCTAAATTGGAATTCAAACCAGTTTGGATTGAGAGGTTGAAATGTTTTCCTAAACAGTATTCTACAATAAGTTATTGATCTCCCCGAATAGGAAGGAATCTTGATTACCTTGTTCATATGGAAGTCCTAAAGTTGAATAAGACGTCCAATCTTATATTTTTTAATTTGCTAATAAAAGAGTGGTGACTTGCAGTGTTCATATTAGTAATTTTAAAATCTACACCAATATCTCAATACGTTTGTTAAATATAAAAAGGTAGCTACACAAACCTCACAAAAATTAAATATTTTAACAAAAAAAACTCAAAAATGAGGAAGTTGCATGATTTTTTTAATTATTTTAATCGATTCTTCTTGCAAAAATAAGCAACTAGCCAAAATTTGAGGCCGATCGAGAAATTTTTTGATTGCCAAAAAAATTAAAAATCCACTTTTTAAAAGCGCGCGAAAACGCCAAGAGTTGGGAATCATGGTATGTTGACGTCATCATACGATAAACATTGTTGTACATCAATGGAGTTGATGGTATGATTGTTGACATCTTTAAACAATAAGCGTTTTCAGTCACGTGTTTTTTTCTCGACTTTTAAATTAAAATATTTAATTATCTGTGTATCTTTTTTTGAAAAATTGACTAGACATTTCATTTTAACATACAAAAAACCATACGGAACACTTGTTTGTTCTTGAAAATCTGACGCATGCAACTTCCTTATTGTCCATTTAAAAAGCTTTATCAGCTATCATCATCACAATTCTCTCACGCCAAGCTGGCGTATAAGGCCTTAAGTCTAGATCTCCATCGCCTGCGGTCCAAAGCAGCCTCCCTAGCCAAGCCCCAGCTAGACCATCCAAAGGCATTTCGTTCGCTCTCCACCATTCTTCGCCAGGTCAATTTGGGTCTTCCTCGCTTCCTGCGTCCCTCGGGTGTCCAAGTGAGGGCCACGCGAGGAAGTTCAGAGGCGGGCATTCTGAGTATGTGGCCTATCCAGGTCCATCTGCGATGCTTAATTTCTTCTACGATGGGTCTAGTTTTTGCCTTGTGAAGCAGTTGCTCATTTGAAATGACGTATGGCCAAAAGATCCCAAAAATCCTGCGAAGCGCTTTCGTTTGAAAGGAATTTAGGGTATTTTCTTGTGATTTAGTAAGTTTCCATGTTTCGCACCCATAAAGTAAAACAGATTTAACTAATGAATTAAAAATAAGTAATTTCAGCCTGGTTGATAGGGCTGAAGAGCTCCAAATCTTGTTCAACGTTCTAAAAACACTGAGAGCTTTGCTCAATCTAGATGAGACATCCTCGTCAGTTCCACCAGTGGTAGACACTATTGCACCAAGGTAACTAAAGGTGTCGGTATCCTCAATATCTGTGCCTTGCACATTGAGTTTAGTTGTAATGTTACTATTTAGTTTCATTGTTTTAGTTTTCTTAGTATTTATTTTCAGGCCTACAATATCCGCAGTTTCCGTCATAATTTGTGTTTTTAGTTTCATATCTTCAAATCTTGACGACAGTAAAACAATATCGTCCGCGTAATCAAGGTCTTCCAAAAGGTGTTTATCAGCTATGAAAACATCAAAATAAATTCAAATAATTTATTTTCAAACGTTATTTTCCTTTATTGTAAGATTTTGTTCTTTTAAAATAAAAATATTTATGGAAAAGTGTAATTTTTTTTCATGGAAAACGAGTTAAAAATAAAACATTGTTTCAAATGACGTTCACTAGAATTTTCAATTTCTTTTATTATAGTTTCAAGTTTACCAATACAAATACAAATTAAGTCGATCAACTACAGGCGTAAGCCCAGCAAGGTTGGTCCAGTCTTTTTAACCCACACTACCGGAATCCCAGTATCTGTCAATTTTCCTCTTGAACTCGTTTACCCCACTTGAATTTACAATTGTTTTAGGCATCGCATTCCATCTATCCACTACCCTATTAAAAAAATAATGCTTTCTACACTCCGTCTTAAATTTTACTTTATTCCATTTGAAATTGTGACCCCTTGTTCTATTACCCGTATTGAAATCCAGTCCCTCTGTGTCCCTTTGCTTTTAAAAAGTTGAATCAAATCCCCTCTAATCCTTCTTTTCTCTAGAGTGAACACTTCTTTAATCTTCCCTCATAACTTAAACTGGATATACCCTTGACCACACCGGGATTGGAAAAAATTACCGGGAACACTGGGATAGGAAAAATTAATGTACGAATGTTCACGAAATGTATGAATCATCGGTAAGCGACCGATCGACCCAATAAGCATTGTAATTCGGAATAATAGTGGTTTAATGTAGTTGGAACTATCCAATGAGAATCCATTCCTTGGTCTCATAGCAGTGACGATATAGCTCCGTGCGTTGGCCTTATCCTATCTTGAAGGTAGTACCTCAGCTGACAGTGACATTCAGTCACACGTTCTGTTACAGCTCTGCCAACCAATATAATCCTAGATTCTCTACTGCTTACTGCTAAAATCTCGATAAAAACACTACATAGGTTTAACAAACTAATCATATTCCTAAATTGAAGTTCTCTCAAAATTCAGGCTCTGAAAAATCCTTTTTTTTGTCTAATGCCTCAGTTTTGATGATGATTTGAGCAGAATGGTTTGTTCTGAAAGTGTGAAATAGGATCAGGATGGCTAAGAAAAGTCCGCCGTACAAAAAGAGAAGGGCTGTCCTAGCTAGCACCGCTGACACTAGATTCATCAATGCTAATTTAGTTAATGATTAGATTAGTTAGCAATAATTAATTAGATTCATTAATGCTAATTTAATTTTAAACTAGAAATTTCTAAGATGCATTAAATTTAATATTGTAACATTTAAATAGTGGTGACTAAAAAAACAATTGACGCAAATTTAATTTTTAGCTTCTCTTACTAAAAATCCCTATTCTCGTAGTATGAACGACTGCTTCAGCTGCTCAAGCCAGATTTTAGCAAGTGGATAGCACTGATATTGACACCCCCTATTGGGGCAAGCCCCACACTTTGAGTACAGCTGAATTAATATCTTTTCATTCCTAGGCGCTTCTCTTTTTACCCAATTTAACCCTTTATCTACTGACGGTACTTTCCATCAACTTTGAAATTACATGGAATAACCATCAATATATAGCTATATCATAGCAGCTCATATATGATATTTAAAATAATTGTATATGATAACAACTGTATATGATACTTTTTTTAAAATGTATTTATTACACATATAAGGTTACATAGACACATAAGAAAGACAAAGAAACAACACTTCTAGTCTCCATATCGGTGACCATTGAAAAACAATTTATCTACATTTTTCAATAGAGAAACAACCAATGGAAACGAACAGGTGTGGCAAACAGAGTGTTTTTTAAAATATAGGGGAGAGTGGGGTAGGTTTCAACAAATTCGTTTTCGATTAAAATCGTTTTCTCGTTAGTTATGCGGTTGATTGAAATGCCATCTGGTGTTAAATAATGTTTTTAATCATGAGAACATTTGTCCGTTGTATTTCCACCCTTTCACCTTTAAATTTTTTTATTATCGAGTAAAGTTGATTTTGACGTCTCAAAGTAACTTTTTGATTTCTTTGAAAAAATCGGATTTCACTACCTTTTTATTAATTTAGATGAGTGATTTTTACATATATTATTATTTAAAGTCTTCTGCTTCTATGTATACCATTTTCAAACTGATATCTTTATTCTGAAGGGTATGAGAGGTCTTAAACCATGACGACCAAAGGTGGGGCACCTTTCAACACTTAGGGTGGGGCAGGTTTCAACACCCCAAACATGCGTTTTTCTAGGTATATTGAGCTTTCGCAATGTTTTTTCTTGAAATATACTTTTCTAAATTACTTTTATAGCAAATCATGGTTAATAATTATTTAATTATTAATTTTATTATGGTTAATAATTAATTTTTAACCAAAAAACAGCTGAAAATTGGTTTATATAATTTACATTAAAATACATGTAATTTTTAAAGTTAAGGTTACTATATGAGTCTTAATCACAACTTTTATGCATCTAGTAAATATAAGCATCGATTTCAATGAAACTTTTTATTTTATACCTCTCTCTGACGATTAGTAACTAGCAAAATTTTGAATAAATTAAAAGAGTTAAAAAAATAAAGTATTTGGCAAATTCTGATCGAAAAATACTCGAATTAACAATATATTTTTGTAATAAAGCTCAAAAGAACTTTTAAATTAAAAAATAAAGTTAAACACACTTATTTGAGTCAAAAACACAAAAAACAGAAAAACATCAAAATTTGGAAAATTTTCTAGAAGTTTTTACTCTAAACTAGTAAAATATCTTTATTATAATGTATATTTCAATGTATTAAAAGTTAAATCAATTGAAACTTTTAAAATTTAGAAATTAACCCGCTGTTGAAAGCTGCCCCACCCGGTTGCCAGATTTCAACAAAAGAGAACCTTTTTAAAACACAATTTTGGACTACTTAATTTTATCTGAGAACTTGGGTAAAATTACTCTATGTGTCCGAAAGTCCACGGTAGGATATGCAAGTAAAAGTTTTATGATGCGTCAATTTGCGAGTTCACGAAAAAATAAAAACCGAAATCTGTTGAAAGGTGCCCCACTCTCCCCTATGAGCTGTCAATTAATTAAAATTTTTGGAGATTTAAGTCTAAAAAGCAGTTTTTCAACTAGTATTGGTCAGGCGCGGTTCCAGCACGTCTCCAAGGGGGGGCACTTTTAAAGACAAGATCCCCTTGTGGTACCATTGGGGAATGGGGGATCTACCCCAGAAAAAATTAAAATTTGACGTGTAAAAGTAGGGTCTTAATTCATTTTTAGAAACGTTTTGAGTCTAAGGGAGGCACTTTCTATTACCTTAACTTTTTGACCCAAAATGTCAAAATTTTGCGGATTTCCTAAAAATAAACACTGAAGATCCCATTTTAATACTCATGGGGGTATAGGGGGTCCTCCTCCAGAAAAAAATTTTGAAATTAGACCTATAAAAGTTGGGTTTTTACTCATTTTGAGAACCTTCTCGGGTCACCCCCTGGATCCGCCACTGGTATTGGTACACATAATCGGAATTTCGGACATTTTTATACGCTTTCGGTTTTGACTAAATATTTAAAAAAAATTACAAGTTTTAAAAATATTCCCTGAAAAAATTCGTGTGATTGATCTGATTTAGGGTTGTAAAATGAACACTAGAAAAATTTTTCAGATGGAACCCCGGTTGAGAAATGCTCCTCTAAAGTACCAATTTAATTAATTAGGTCTAGCGGATTTAATTTCCCTAAGGGGACATACATAAATAACGTGAGGCTGTGGTGTGAAGAAGAAAACCACTCTATGCAAATTTCTACGTGCGTCATCAGTATCAGATTATATAAAGGCAGATCTTCGAACTCTTACTGACTCTCTCTCTTGCCACACCCATGCTTGGTTACACCTTTAAATTTCTGTTAATATGTTTTAGTGTTTAGGATTTATTAAAAGTTGTGTTTTACCTAAAATTTGTCTGCTCATTTATTATGTGGATCCTGGATTATTCTGGGATCTATAAGGTGTTTTTTCCAAAATCTGGACCCCCCTCCCCCCTTGGTGAGATTTAGTGAGATTTTGCTGGACCCCCGTCCCCCCACGTGAGATTTACCTACAACCTTTAAAAATAATTTTCTATCCAATTCGTTTGCATTTTGTGCTTTACAGCACCTAAAACTTTTCCATTATTAATGATGTGGGTGAAACAGACATTATTCCGCCTAAAAAATCACCACATTATCTTATCTGTGGGTATTATTCGTTTCTCAAACTTAAAAAAATCGTTTAATTTCTAACTTAAAAAGTTGACGTGAGATTTTAATCGACCCCCCTCCCCCCTTGGTGAGATTTGGTGAGATTTTTTCAAACCCCTCCCCCCCCTTTTTGACCTCACGTTATTTATGGATGTCCCCTAAGATGATTATTTTATGTATGTAGTGTGCATAATGTGCTACACTGAAAACTAGTCAATTTTCAAAATGAACTGCAGTACAATAACATAGCCACACTTTTAAAAGAATGTCTATATACTGGGATACTAGAAATAAATTAATTGGATGGGATTGCAGGGTTGCGATTGGACAAAAATGATGCTTCTTAAAACGCAAAAATTAAGAAAAAAAAAGCAGAAAATTTTTGTCACACAGAAATGGGACGTGGTGGAACTTTTTTACTTGCAGATATTTGAATAGCTATATGAATGAGTAACAAAAATAGTAATTTGGTTCTTGTTAGGAAACCACTGTCGACTAGTGTTATGAATGTAGAAGTTATTCATGATTTTGTTTAGGCAACAAAATTATGACAGCACAAAATCCTAATAAATCACTTCTTGTTTAAAACTTTATGGCAGATATATCATCTGCTTTATTAAATTAATCATAACTACACTTTCCCATACAATTAATTTGATGTGAGCGATTAAATTTAATATTGTAATATTTAAATAGTGGTGAATAAAAAAACCAATTGACGAAAATTTAGTTTTTAGCTTTTCCTCTTACTGAAAATTCTTTTTCTCGTAGTATGAACGACTGCCGCTCAAGAAGCCAGATTTTAGGGAATGACGTCAGTGTTCGCTAAGGGAGAAATCCAATTCAATGTCATTCGAAAGATCCTTTGATTTCATATCGACAGTCACGCTTGTTTTTAGATTAAGAAGGGATTAGTATTTCTAACGCTGATTTAACACGTTCACTCTTGATTATTTGTCTCACAGCACTTAATTTCCTTATAAACATGGTTTGAAAAACTGATAATAAGGAAGTTGCATGTGTCAGACTTTCAAAAACAAACAAGTGTTCCGTATGGTATTTTGTATGGTAAAATCAAATATCTAGTCAGTTTTTAAAAAAAAGATACACAGGTAATTAAATATTTTAATTTAAAAGTCGAGAAAAAACACATGACTGAAAACGATTATTGTTTAAAGATGTCAACAATCATACCATCAACTCCATTGCTTTCCAACAATGTTTTTCGTATGTTGACGTTAACATACGATGATCCTAAACTCTTGGCGTTTTCGCGCGCTTTTAAAAAGTGGATTTTTGTTAATTTTTTTTGCAATCAAAAAATTACTCGATCGGCCTCAAATTTTAGGTAATTGCTCATTTCCTCATTATCAATTTCAATCGTGGGGAATGAGACACACACAAAAAGAGAATAAAAACTTATGGGTTTATTTCAGTATTACGGGTATTTCAGTATGGGTTTATTTCAGTAGGAATATTAATGGGGTATAGGAGTAATTTTTTTTAGTTTTTCGAAGGGTATCTCAGCGCTTACCAAGTCCCGAGTTTAACCCTTTATTTACCGACGGTACTTACAAGTACCGCCAACTCTAAAATTACATAGAATAACCATCCTTGCGAATATATTGACGATAATTTGCAGTGGAACACTCTTTCAGTTATCCTCTTCCAGGATAAAAAGCAGCGAAGGTTCTATGATGAGTATTTTAGAGGGAAATGCGAATAGATTTAACTGAAGTTTAGCTGCCATTTCGATCGGATTCACATGATTGTCATTTTGTTCCCGCAAAAAAGTAGCTAAAGTCAAAAGTTAAATGTGTTATTTTTTATGACTTATTACGGCGATAAAAAAAGCTATGTTTTTCTTGTATTGTGAGAATATTTTAGCACTCCGCCGTGTTCTGACAGTGCCCAAAAGTATTAATTTAAGTAATTGGCTCAAGCGGATTCAATTTTCCAAGGATGGTTTTGGTTATTTTATTTATGTATATCCCTTAATTTTCAATTTAGTGACTCAAAAAAGTATTTGCACGAAAAAAATTGCAGCGAATCATAATGCGGTAAATAAAGGGTTAAATTCAGTGCCTAAGTTTACTTATTAGAATTAATTTTAATATTAAGTAATCACCCTTCGCTATTCCATAATTTACAGAATTTTCTTAGAGGGGGGAGGTAGTAAAAATTTGTACTCACACATACTTTAAAAAGGTTGAGAAACACTGGGACAGGGCATGGTCACTTTACTGTACCTATACTCTGTTCCACTCTAAGTTGTCACTGAAGAAAAGGCTACGGTGACTGAATTTATCTTGGACTTAACATGGACTCTAACTTGAAATTGAAAACTCATATATCTGAATCGGGGAAAAAATTACGCTTTATTTTATTTAATTTTTACCACCTAAAAAATAAAATTGATTTTTCGTTTCTAAAAACTTTATATTTTTCTTGGTTCTATTCTTTAATAAATTATGGTGTTACTGTTTGGGGCAGGAGAATATAAATCCAACCTTTAATTTATATTCAAAATGAAATATTCAAAATTTTAAATCAGCAGTCATATCCTGATAATTTTAGATTACTCAAATTATTACCTCTTCGTCACAACGCTTTTTTCCGTATTATACTTTATTTTTATCGTAATAAATCTCTATTTAACACTATAGCAAGACCATATAATACTAGAGCTGTAGCAACTTATCAAATTCCCAAATTTTCTAAATCAATTTTTGTAAGCATTTCTTTTACCTCGCATCAAAATTATACAATAGTTTACCTTTAAATCTAACCTCCATTAATAAATATTCAGAGTTCAAAAGAAATTTATTTGAGTTATTAATTAATATCGACGACCTGGATTTATATTTTCACTTCAATGAAGCATATTTTAGTTAATGGTTTACCAGCTTGCTGCCATCATTATTTAGCTATTGTTTTATACAGTTTTATGTTTGTGTTGTTGTAATTTGTAATATGTCATTTGTCCATATAATTTCTTTTTCACCTGTACGGGAAGTTTCTTCCCCTTGGCGAATCACATGATGTTTAACTTTTCTGTGTTTGTTCTGTATGTCTAATAAAGTTATAGATTATTATTAAAAAAAATTCGAAACAAAAAAATTACAGCCAGGAAATCGGTTTCCAGCCAATCAGCCGCAATGGGTTCTACCCTACTGTATTCATTCGCGCTAGACTTTTAACATATGATTAAATTGAGTTATATGATAAAATCACAATAAACTACTTACCCTACAATAATGGACCGGAAACCAAGGTCTGATGCTTCAACTGAAAAAAAAACACGATTTAATTAGAAGTGATTGAATTCTAGGTGCTGCAATATCATTATTGACCTTTCTAGGCATACTCCCAAAAAATTCTTTGAAACCTTTTGGAAACTTGTGTTCATTTCTGCCTTGAGAATATTGCTGTCTCAGTTATTGATTTTGAACTTGGTCCTCTGTTCCTTAAATATCACGTTATGTTGTCCCAAAAAGGTTTGTGTTGGTTAAAAGTGGGTGGGAAGAATCTAACTGTCCTAAATGTTCATCCTGGCATCAGTATTTAGTTAACCATTAAAAAAAGTTAAGGGTTTCTCGAAAAACACCCCCAAACGAGATTACACCATCTCTGAATTTGACGATTTGTGCAATGCACTCGAGAGAAAGACTTCCCTTGGTCAAATTTTAAACTCAAGCTTGCCCAATCGACTGGGGGAGTGCAGGGCCAGACTCACAAGTTTGGAGGCCCTGGACAAAAGAACCATTTAGGGGGCCCCCGGCATAGCTTTAAAGAAAACATAAATCTATTTGATAACAAAAATAATCATTTTCAATCCTAGTGTTGTTACGGGCAATATGATATACCCGGGCATTATTAATAATACCCGTGTATTTTGGGCAAAGTGATAAATTCAATGGCATTTATTAATGAGAATTTATCACTTTGCCCAAAATACAGGGGTATTAGTATTAATAAATTTCATGCAATTTGGGGCACTCTGTATAACCTAGTATAACCCCAAGAAAAAAGCTTCTATTTATATATCTATCCTTCCAGCTGTTAGCCAAGGAATATTTACCTAAATTTATAAAATTTTAAATTGTCATTACGATTTCGGAATGCTGCAATCAATATAATTTCTAATTCTATAAAAAAGGTGGTGACTGTATTGCACCATGAACGCGCTCAAAAGAAGTTTCTACTATTGGCGTTTAGGGGCCGTTCAAATGATATGTAAGCACCTAAGGGGGGGGTTTGCTCTTTACTTATTTATCCTGATAAGGGGGATGTGAGTGATGCTTACGTAAGATACTGTATTTTCGAAAATCTCTTGTTTCTTGCATAAATAATTTTAAAACTCAACCATCGAATTAGGAAATCTGACGTGAGCACTTTTTTTCTGGGGAGACCCGTAAAAAATTTTGAAATTTTAACCCCGAAATATAGTGTTTTGACCCATTTTTGAATCCTTAGGGTTACACCCAAAAAGAACTGCTCCTTGTATAAGTCACCTAATTTTCAAGGAGAAAAACAACCTACTTACAGCCGTATTGAATATCGTGGTTTAACCATGGATTGAAGGATTATCCGCTGAACGAAGTAAAACGTTATTGAGCGTTTTTGCTCCAGGCGCCTATTCTAAATGAACAGACTGTAGCTCAGGGCCGAAATCATACTTTTATTTCGGGGGGTACTTTTTACACTAAGAGAAATGACTTTCAAATTTTTGTAAATAAATTTTTTTATCTAGGTATCATGGGTGTAGCCAGGGTTCAACTTAGGGGGGAGGAAAGCAGGGTCGACTTTTTTTTGTTTGTTTGTTGAGATCAATTTTAAAGCCCCGTAAGAGAGACCTGTCTAGGGGGTCTGGGGGTCCTCCAGAGAAAATTTTTGGAAACAGGACCCCAAGAACATGGTTTTAAATTGTTTTTTTGGTACACGTTAACCCAAATTTGGACTTACATTTTTAGGTAGAATTTTGATTTTAATGAACTTATTACAAAAAAGTTTGTTTGTTAATAAAAAATTTTGTATAACAATATAATAACTCTTTGATAAATAATCTTTTAGGGGTAACTCTGATCTTATAATGTATTTACTGCTCTATACCTTTATAATATAAGAATAATAGATAAAAAAACAAGCAGTTTTTTAATTATAAATTTTACATACAGCATACAACTAACTAATGAATTTCCATGAGTTTTATTTGTTTAATAATTTTGATTTAAATTAATGATTTTATTCATTATTAAAATCACAATTTAAATCAAAGTGATTCAATCAAGCAACCTGAATGCATTTTTCAATGAACGCACAAACATGTGCTCCCGAAAAAACGCTATGTTCCTCATTCTATCCTTCCCCACCCGCGAATAAAATGGAATGGTTCTCTAGGTTGGTAGGTGCCTTCGGATAGAGGGCCTAGTCCCGCAATGTAGGTTATTAGGATACACAAAATGTTAATAACATTTAAAAAAAGCATTAACAAAAACCTTTAACAAGGTGTTAATAATATTAGAATCTATCAAGTAAATTCTATTTTTTATATCATACCTCGCTGAAACAGGGCAAGGCTTTGAAAAAAGGTAGGAGAGTTGGGAGATTGAAGAGTAATAGGCTCTCGTCAAAATAAATAATTAATACCTGTCTTTACACTTTTTTTTACTGGTGATCAATTCTGTTGGTACAGACGGAAAGTTTTGGAGCTCCGTTTGCGGTGAGCCAAGTTAATATAATTTAAATTATATTAAAACTTTTCACAAACTTTAATTTTCTTCGAGCTCCTTTTATTCAATATGCAGAGTGTAAAAAGAGTTTTTTTATGGGAAAAATAAAGTTCGATCAAGTTGCCAATTTTTTAGATTTGCTGCCCTTCTTGCAAAGTTCTCTACCGTAATTAGAAAGACCTAAAGCTCTGTTAAGATTAATTAAAAGTTTGACTTAGAAGCTTTTTCCACATTTTTCTTTAAAACCCTATCATTATTTTATTATAAATTACAATTAGTTATCATTAAACGTGTTTATTTACACAGTCATAAGAGTTATACCACACGATGAAAAACTATGAAAATGGGTTCTGTGCAAGTTATTTTGAAATTGAGTCTATACTATTTTTTTGTTATACTGATGGGACGGATTTTCCATTTTTGTCAATTTTTTTAAATACATTTTTAATTTTATATCGAATTTGAATTCCTTTTGGACTTTTAATCGGAATGTAGAGTTGAAATTTTGGGCGTGAGTTTCTATTAACGTAAGGAAAGTAGAGGGTGCCCAAAACTCTATCGGGAAAAAACATTTTTGGGGCCACTCTAATGCAGAGGAGAGATAATATTTTTTTGCCTGAAGAAAACTAGTTAAAAACTACAAAAGCCGTTTAAAAGTTTCTCGTTAATACGACTTTTCTATTTACAAGCCGTTTTCGAAAAGAGCGAATTCATTCATATTCATTTTAATACAAATATAATAGGAGAATATAATAGGTTTTTTTACTATTTTTTCAAAAAATATAGGATTTATAGGAAGCATAGGAGGTCTGCGACCCCTGGATTTGAGGTGAAGAACATAGAAAGGGGAACGCTGTATAGCTCGAAGGTAAGCAGTGACCACTAGAATCATATCTAAAGTAATTATTTTTTTATATATTTATATAGAAACTATTATCAACTTAATCACTTGTTATTTTTTAACCGGTTATCATCCCCTATATATAATCCTGTTCATTTCCAAACACCGCCATAACAGAATAGTAAATATTATAGAAGTAAATACACTAGCGGAAATAAAAATCCCAACACCAAGAAGGAAAGGAGATATCAAAGTCAAATTTATTTCTATGATTGCACATAGTATCAATGTGAATTGCTTAAAAAATCAGCCTTCCTGGATATTAGGGGGCCGAGAAAAATAAGGGAGGAGTGTTGTCTCCATAGGTGTCCATTACCGCCGTCACACGTCATAATATTGAGTGACAGGGGATCTAAATGACTTTTGAGGGATTGGAGGACCATGTTGCCTCCTCAGACAGTTAAAATTCATATGGTGCACCAGCGGACGTTGCATACCGGGCTAGGTGATTTCTCCTCTTTCTCCGGACATGTTTTGGGAGCGTTAATTCTTACGAACGGATAGGCCAGGGTAAAAATGCATCATAGGGGGCTAAGAAGAAAGCTTGGACATTGCATAAAACATGTGTTCGTGCATTTTTCTCTTGAAATTTGTCCCCAGGACAGGTCTGAAGGTAAGGACAGACAATCGGCTAAAAAACCTCAATGAAGCAGCTCTGGTTGGCCAAAGTACCGGTAGATCATACTGAGGACAAGTGGCAGTGGGATGGATGTCGTTTGCTGTACTGCGGATTGTCCGTTTGGTCCGCATAGCTTCTTACATCTTTGTCTTTAAACAAGGGGCTGAAAATGGGCCTTTCTGTTTCCAATAGTGCACGAAATAAGGAAATGAAAATCCCAATTTCATGACATAGTGTTTATGAGAGAATCCTGCTTCGGTTTGGAGCACCACGACGGTTGGGTATGAGTTTGAAGACACAATGGAGAGACCGCACTCAGCTGATGATATTCTAATCGTTCCACGGTGTGGTGATGCAGGGTAACGGAGTGGGGATGCATTGGATTCCATTTCTTCAACTCCTGAGTATGATTCACCAGTACTTTTTCCAACCAGAGCTGCGTCATTGAGGTTTTTCAGCCGGTAGACCGTCCTTACCTTCAGACCTGTCCTGGGGAGAAATTTCAAGAGAAACATGCACAACCACATGTTGTATGCAATGTCCAAGCTTTCTTCTTAACCCCCTAGGTTGCATTTTTACCCCGTCTTTCCCGTTCTCTAGAACCAACACCCACAAAACAAGTTTGGTCAATGAGGAGAAATCCCCTATCCCAGTAAGCAACGTCCACTGGTGCACCATATGAATTTGGACTACCTGAGGAGGCAACATGGTCCTCCAATCCCTCAAAAGTCATTTAGATCCCCTGTCACTCAATACCATGACGTGTGACGGCGGTAATGGACACCTACGGACACAACACTCCTCCCTGGTTTTCTCGGTCCCCTAACATCCAGGAAGGCTGATTTTTTTATCAATTCACATTGATACTATGTGCAATCATAGAAACAAATTTGACTTTGATATCTCCTTTCCTTCTTGGTGTTGGGATTTTTATTTCCGCTAGTGTATAAATAAACCTTATGCAAAATTTAATTGAGAACAAAAGAATGAGAACAACCTAGGCGACTCAATGCATATCTGTTCTTTTTAGAATAGTTGAATCGCAAGTAACAGTTACCATGCAGATCCTAAAAAGTCAGGGAAAAGAAAAACTCAATATCAATTGAGTGAATGGTCAACCTAAAAATAAATAGTTTTGATGGTAATTAGTTCCTTACTGCTCTATGAACCTGCTCCTGAGCTTTTTTACTCTTTATTCAAAATAATAGTTTAATCAGCTCTGTTCCTTTTGGTGAAAATGAGCTGTTAAATTCTATATCTATTTCGATTGTGGCGCAAAGGTTGGAAAAAACTAGGTGAAAAGTTTTTGAAATTGTTCCAACTTTGCTTCTCGTATTCATAAATAATACAGGGATAGTAAAAGTAAGGTATAAAAGTTTAAAAAGTAACCTAGTACAAGTACTCCATGGGTTATTATATTAGCCACCAGTAAAAAGTAATAAAAACAATTTAGGTTTATATAAAATGAGACGAAAATGCTGGATGGAATTAAAACTGTTTAAGACACTTGTTATTTGTTTCCTGTTATATTTTATTTTCCCCTTTTCCCCCGTTGTTTTCCCTTCACCGCCTTAACAGCAAAGTAATTATTACAGAATCAACTCTGTATATATCATATTCAATTAATCACATATAACCGAGAACAATAGAGGCAACTCATATTAATTTATTTATTTATTTATTTATTTTCATTCACCCAAACAGACACAAAATCCAATTACATGGGGAAAACAATGACAAAACACAGACTACATAAGTTAATCTAAGATACAAATACCATATAAAATAGAAGGAGCAATATAAAATTAGAAAAAATCAATACAACAAAACTGAATTTAAGTACATCAAATAGAGGAAAAATTTCTTGGAACAAAAGAGGCATGATAAATATCCAGGTCACTTTTTATCTTTGAAAAACTATCAAAAAAAATATCAGAGTTGGGAAGACTATTGACAAGTTTTATAAATTGTATTAAAGGTTGTTGTTTTAAGTAATTTTTTGAGAGAAGAGGAACGAGGAAAGTTATTTTATTTCTAGTATGGTATTGTGGAACAATTAAACTGAATTCATGAAGAATTAAAGAACAGTCGATATTATTGTGAAATATATTGTAAAAAAATTTAAATAAGGATATATGCCTTCTATTCTCTAAAGGGAAACTATGTATAGGAGTACTACCTGTCTTTAAGTTAATAAAACGAAGAAATTTTTTATGCACTTTTTCAATTGAAATGATCAGAGATTTCGTTACAGGATTCCAAATGACACAGTTGTATTCCAAAATAGGGCGAACAATCGTATTAAATAAACTTTCAAGAACAAAACAGTCACTAAAATCGAAAGTAGTTCTCTTGAGTAATCCAAGGTTTTTAACAGCTTTAACAATAATGTTTTGAATATGTAAATTGAAGGTAAAAGAAGATTCGTAAGTTACTCCAAGATCTTTAATATTGTCCTTTCTAGCTAAATCACAATTGTTAATCTTGTAGTAGTATATTAGAGGATGAGTTTTCCGGGTAAAAGTAACAATGAAACATTTATCAATATTGAGATAAAGTTGATTTTATTGACACCATTGGCTTAAATTATTTAGTTCAGTTTGTAATGAGATTTGGTCCAAATGAGTTGTTATCGTATTAAAAATCTTTAAATCATCAGCAAACAGAAGAGATGATTGAAAAATACAAGATATATCATTTATAAAAAGGTTAAAAAGCAGAGGTCCCAAAATTGATCCCTGAGGTACCCCAGAAGTACTGTGGAAACTGTTAGAATAAGTAGATTTGTATTTAATGTATAAAAGTCGTTCAGAGAGGTACGAACTGATCCAAGAGAGAAGTCTGGGACAAAAACCCAATTTAGCTAGCTTTGATAGTAATATTTTAAAATTCACTGTATCGAAGGCTTTCGCAAAATCAGTGTAGATCACATCTAGTTGTTTATTACTTTTTAGGGCTTTTATTATATTAATGTTAAGACAAAGCAAATTAGTAGCTGTAGAACGTTTCTTAATAAAACCATGCTGGTTAAGAGAAATTATATGATTGGTCTGCATTCTGCAATGCTAATTTTGTGTGGATGATTCTTTCAAAAATTTTGGCAAAACTGGAAAGTATTGTAATGGGTCTATAGTTTTTGATGTCTGATCTATTGCCTTTTTTAAACACAGGTATAATTTTTGATTTTTTCCAAAGTTCAGGTAAAACACTAGTATTAAGAGACAGATTGAATAAGATTAACAAGGGATAAATCAGACTTGCAATATTGGCTTTAATTATAAAGGGTGGAATAAGATCAATACCAGGAGAACTTGAACCCTTCAGCTTTCTTACACTATCCTCAATATCCAACAAGGATATACTATGAATTCTGACAATATCAGTTGAATCAGGGCAAGGATCAAAATCACTCGAGTTGCCTAAATCTTTATTATTTGTGTAGACACTGGAAAAATATTTTCTGAAGGCTTCTGCAATTTCTTCGTTAGTCTTTAGTTCAGAATTATTATAAGTCATATGACATGCACTATGAGGTTTATGTTTTAGGCGATAGTATGACCAGAATTTTTTGGGATTTAACTTTAAGGATTTCTCAAGTGAATAAATGTGGTTTTTGCGAGCTTGTCTAATGTCCAATTTGATATCTTTACGTAGAGATTTAAGAATTTCTAAATCAGAAATGCAATTGTATTTTTTATATTTTTTTAAAAAGAGATTTTTTAATTTAACGTTATCCATGATTGATTTGGTAAACCAAATAGGAAATTTTCTTTTGAAAACAACTGTTTTAGGCACACATATATCTAAGACATTGTATAAAACAGAGTAGAATTGGTCAACAGCTTTGTTTATGCAAGTATGTTGATTCAAAAAGTTCCAGTCAGTAATAGATAAAAGATAGTGCAATAAATTAACGTTGGCTTTCTTAAAATTATATGATTTGATTTCAAGATCATTTGACTCAGGCTTACAATATATGACCTTTTTAGTTTTAGTTAAATTAATTATTATAGATGGATGAAAGACATCTTCAGGCGTTATTGAGAAAACTGGTCGAGCTACAGAGATAGAAAAATGTTCAGCTCTAGACAAAACAAGATCCAATATTCGACCCATATGGTTTTCAATCATGTTATATTGATTTAATTTGTGTAAAGTAAGAAAACCAATAAAATCCTGAGTAAAAACAGTAGAATCCACATGGTTGGGAGTTTTCCAATTAATAAAAGGCATGTTAAAATCACCGACCAAAATGATGTTTGAAACATTAAAAAAGTGGGTGTCAATTACATTATAAAATTCATGAAACACATCAGGGTTTGTGGAGGGTGGAAAGTAAGCACAGCAAACATGAATGCTAATATAATTATTGAATAAAAGTTTAACCCAAATAGATTCACCATTAATTTCAATACTTGACAATAGTTTAGCATTCAAAATTTTTTTAACAGCGATCAGTACACCTCCACCACGACACTGATTTGTAAGTTGATAGTCACGATCCCTTCTAAACACATCGTATCTATTATCAAAGAGATCGCTACTCAGAAATTCATCGTTTAGCCAAGTTTCCGATAAGCAAATTAAGTCATAGCATTCAGTTAAACATGTCTCAAAGATGTCAGAAAATTTCGTACGCATTCCACGTACGTTTTGATAGTACAACTTGAGGTTCAAATTTGTAGTAGTTCTACTGGAAGATAGTCAATCCGAATTGCTTACCGCTGAATCACCAGAGTCAGGATTTGTTCCAACACTTTCCACGATCTGATCTGGTCTTAAACGTCCCATAAACTTTGACACTATGCAACCATCAGGCCACAAATCCTCTTTTAATAACACTTGTAAATCACTATCAAGTACAGTCGGCTGCAAAAAAATCGAAACAGAGACGATTGTGAGTGATTGGTAGGGGTTAGAAGGATACTGTAAACGCCAATTTTCATGATTTAATGTCTTCTTTGAAACAAGCTATAATTTAAGTCCTTAAGGGGCCGTCTACATATTAAAAGAAGCACCAACTTTCGTTTTTCCTATGGGTGACATCAAAGATTATTCCCAATTCTGAAAGAGCACCCCCTAAAACCCCCAAAAACCAAGTTTTGTGTTGATTGGCCCACAAACAAAGGCAAGAGGGGGGTTTGAAGTTCGTCGAATTTATGTTGAAATTTCGTTTTGATCCTTACAACCATTAACCCCGCGCACACTGTAGGAAATTTCATTAGAAAAATTCCTATGAAAGTTAAAGCAGATTTGGCTATTTATCTATATTTTGGCACAATTACTAAAAAAGTTAAAACAGATTTGGCTATTTATCTATGTTTTGGCGCAATTTTGTCTTCCAATTAGGATACCCTAAAGTAATAGCCTAGTTGGTGTAACAAGCTCGTGATCACTAGGTTGCAGGTTCTATCATCGCAATTCCGCATGTCCCATTGTTCAAGGTTAACCCATAGGGATACAGGCAAATACAAAGATGAATAGATGTTGAATACTTTTTCAAATATAAATCTTTTAAAACAAATTTTTACAATTTATATTGCTGTTTACGAATAATAGTAATTAATTGAGAGTTATTATTTACAAATAACAATTCTTTCAATTTGCTTATACGTATAGGAATAAAAATAATTTCAGAATTTTTTTTAGTATTGATTATAATGATTCTACAGTCGTATTTTTAATAATTAATTGAGGGAATTACGTTTCATTAGATTGGATATAGAGTTTTAATAATATTTAAGGTAAAACGTTGTGCTTGATGAATAAAATACCAATATATAAGTATTAAATTTGCTGACAAGTCAAACATTAAACTTCAAAGTTTGATGATTTAATGTTAATTAACTCTAATCATACTGACGATTTGACGCTTCTTGATATTTTAAATAATTTGGGGTTTAAGGAAGGGAAAAAATTCATCATCGTGTGGTCATTGATAAATTTTCATTATATTTTATTCTTTTTTAAAATTTTTAATAATTTCCCTAAAGAAAAGAGCAAGAATAAGTCTTTATAAATCATGGGTGAGGGTTTTTTGGGGGGGAGGGGAATTGAAAACATTTTTTACTGCCAAAATTTTTTTGAAAAAATTGGAAGGGGTATTAGAGTTTTAAGTCCCTATTTCCATTTAAACGCATCCACCCCCCTCCAATCAAACAGTTTTAAAATATTCTAAATTAGTTTTTAAACCCGATGCCAGTAAGAATTTAGGACCCATCTATCTTTGATAACACATGCAGGGGCTCTAGCACGATGGTGTGGACTATTAGTCACTAGCGACAAGTTATGTGGATCTGCTGTGCTCCATATTTCAGGCTGTAAAGATTTTTCACTATTACCTATTAGAAAGAATATTAAATTTAAAGTGGTTGCTAAATTTTTATAGCAGTGTTAATATTTTCTTGTAATATATTATTGTAGTCACCACTATTTTATTTATTATTAGTTAATTATGTGAGTCTACCTTCATTCCGAGCATTAACCGCACCGGCTGCGAAGAGTATTTCTTAAATACTTCCTCCTATAACTCTGAAAACCACTATGGGGTAAGCGGCTGGTGCAACCCTTGGATAATCCTGTTATATGTAAAAATGGGGTGGTAGTCCAAGGGGAGGGCAATATATGTGAAAGCTGTGTGATACCGAATTATGTTTAGTTAATTTATATCTTGATTACATTTAATATTAAAGATAAACCAAAACGTTGAATTCTTTTTAGACAATGCATGTAAGATGAGACCGTCATTATTAAGTGGAGCGACTTTTCTTAAAATTAGATTTATAATTAAATCCAAATTCCTTTTGTGAGATCTATGTAACGAACGAATTTGTATTCTCTTTTTTGTTTTGAAATTGTATTCATATAATTCAAAAATATTTCAAATTTAATGCAAGTGAAATTTTTAGACGAATATTGTAAAGTATTGTTTCCTAATCTTTTCATCTAAAAAAATTGTAATTGTATGTAAAGTTATTTAATTTCTTAAATTACTTTACAAAGGTAACTAAATTTTTAATTAAAAACATCAAAATTAAAAAATACATATTTACATGCTCATAAAAAATCGGTTGATTTTGTCTTTTACGGAAATGAATTTTGTAAAAATATAAAAACATTTTTAGTAGATTAAATTCAAGGCATCTTCAAACAAATAAAGCTCACGCTAGGTGTGCGATTCGAACTTGATGCTATATCTTACCGAACAGGCACACTAACCGTTATGCCACACGGCTACGTTCAGCAAGGTTTTAATAATAAATGTGTCTAACAATTTTTATGGTTACCGTAAGGTTACCGTAATTTTCATAAGCTATATGTCTTTGGCGGTAAGAGATTGGCTCTAATTTTTCTAATTGAAATTTCCTACAGTGTGCACGGGGTTAACGGTTGTAAGGATCAAAATCTATGAAAAACGAGATTTCAACGTAAATTCAACGAACTTCAACCCCCACTCCTGGCTTTGTTTGTGGGCCAAACAACACGAAACTTGGTTTTGGGGGGTTTTAGGGGGTTCTCTTTCAGAATCGGGAATAATATTTGATATCACCCATAGGAAAAACGAAAGTTGGTGCTTCTTTTAATATGTAGACGGCCCCTTAAGGACTTTAATTATAGCTTGTTTCAAAGAGGACATTAAATCATGAAAATTGGCGTTTACAGTATCCTTCTAACCCCAACCAATCACTCACAATCGTCTCTGTTTCGATTTTTTTGCAGCCGACTGTACCTCGATGTGAAAAGAAGAGTAGTTGTTAAATTTGGTCTTCATTTTCGTCAACCGTTTCCGCGGAATTTACAACTCTGGAACTTACAGTCCGATCTCTACGCGGTTTATTTATTTATTTATTCATTTATTTATTTAATTATTTATTTATTTATTTATTTATTTTTCCTTGGCTGAATTCTCGAACTTTGGCGGTGACTGCGGCGGAATTTACAACTCTGGAACTTACAGTCCGATCTCTACGCGGTTTATTTATTTATTTATTTATTTATTTATTTATTTAATTATTTATTTATTTATTTTTCCTTGGCTGAATTCTCGAACTTTGGCGGTGACTACGTGTCCTTCCGCCCAACCGTTTCCGCGGAATTAACAACTCTGGAACTTACAGTCCGATCTCTACGCGGTTTGGCTTATTTTTTTCCTTGGCTGAATTCTCGAACTTTGGCGGTGACTACGTGTCCTTCCGCCCAACCGTTTCCGCGGAATTTACAACTCTCGAACTTACAGTCCGATCTCTACGCGGTTTGGCTAATTAGTTCCTGTTCTTATTAGAATAGTTAAATCGCGAGTAACAGTTAAAAATCAAGCGTCAGTAATCGATTGCATCAGGGTTTTAAATTACTTGTAAATTTTTGGATTGGCTGGTTGTTTCTGCAAACACAACTAACTAATAAACCGAAATTAATGTATCAACTTCAGCAAAAAGAACAGACACTAGGAAACTGTTACTTTTTCCAGAAGCGAAATATCTAAGGTGAATTGGAATAAAAATTCAAGGTCAATCAATCAATCGAGTGAATGCAAGATGAATAGTCTTAACTGGGAAAAAATCAATCTACGGTTTTAATACTGTTTTGTTCCTCACTGTTCTATTAACCTGGTATTGGTCTATGCGTAATAACAGTTTCCGCGAATCTGCTCTTTTTTGGGGAGCTTTTAATTCTTGCCTTCCTGAATGGTTCGAGGATCAAAGGAAAATCGACATAATTACTATTTTAAATAAGTTTTAAAAAAAGGATTATTAATGCAAAGTAAACGGAATTCGCATGGATTTCGTAACATATATCAAACTATAGAAAAAAAAGTAATTTTAGAATATTCTTTTCATGGTATGACAATAAATAGGAGGTGAACTGAAATTACACTGGTGTTCAAAATTAAAAGAAATTACACATTTGTTCGATTTTCTCCAGATCTACTTGATAGATTTTGATTTACTTTGGTATGAACATAGGTTGGTATAATACTAAATAAATAATCATTCAAAAATTGTAATACACACTCATGCGCAGAAGTAATAACCGACAGAGTTGAAAGGTATGAAATATCGGTTCCAGAAGAGAGCAAAATAAGTGGGTTTATAAGGGGTATGACATCCTCCCACTATCATGCAAGCGTCTTTGAGTGATGCTATGGCGTGAATAAGGCAGATAATAAAATTTCCTGTTCATTAAGCCTACTTTCTCAAACACCCCGTTTAGGGGATCTGAAGGGTATGTGGAGGGGGTAGCAGGATGCAAATACCTTATACAGGGTGGTCCTTAATTCATGGTACAAACTTCTAGCGGTGTTAGAGTACACCTAGACAGGCCCGTAGCCAGGAATTTCACTTTGGTGGGGCACCCACTTTTTCAGGGGGGCAAGGGGGTTTTCAGGAGGTATCATAGGCATTACGTTCAACTGTTTGACTACGGGACAAAACCCATCAGGCCTAAGGAGCTGTTATAAGACTTTTGTTTCGGGAGGAGTTGGGTCCTAAACTTTTCTAGTTTTACTTTTTCTGTTATCTTAAGTTTTCCTTTTTTAAATTTTAGAAATTTGAAGCTTAAAGTACTGTTTTGGCCCAATTTTAAATCCTTTGGGTTAAAGTATAGAGGAACTGCTCCATGCTAGCTCCAGAATTGAAATGGAAAACTTGAAAATCGAGGTGCCCCCCTCCTTGTTAATCTTTAAATAGACATAATTTTATAAAGGGTGTCAACCTAACCTCCCTTTTCAGTCCTAGCTAGGGTACATAAAAGTTTTTTCGGTAGGGGCCTAAAAATATTTGTCAGCCACTCCCATGCATATTTAAAAGATTTAATGTAGTTTCACATTTTTGGGTTAAATTTTCGTTTAAGAGAACTTTATTAATTCGTGTGATCAGTTCATTTATTAATATAAGAACAATTTTATGTTTGTAATAATGGGGATACACGTATGAAAGGGGGGTCTGGGGGTCCTCCCCTAGAAAATTTTTGGAAACTTTACCCTAAAAACATGGTTTTAAACTGCTTTTGATACTTTTAGACTGACATTCGGATATAAATTTTTAAGCAGAATTTTGATTTTGATAAACTCGTTACTTAAATAAAATCGTGAATAATAAAGATTTAAATACAAATGGGGGCCCTCCCCCAGAAAAATTTTGAAAATTTAACCCTAAAAAACTGGGTTTTAACTTAGAGGGAAATAAAGAAGAAGGGGGCAGCTGCCCCTCCATGCCCCCATGGCTGTGCTTGTGGATGGAATTTGTGAAAATTCTCTAGGGGGGGCAAATGAAGATACCAGGGGGGGCTCAGCCCCCCCTCGCCACCCCGTAGCTACGGGACTGCACCTAGACCAGGGATGGCGAACCTATGGCACGCGTGCCACTGGGTGGCACGCGACCGGTATTTCGGTGGCACGCGACATTCACAAAAAATGACACACAAAAAAACTTTAGTACTAAACCAGATATTTCCTACTACATGAAAACTCCCCAAAACCAGATTCAGAACACTTTTTAGCTTGCTGAAATTCAAAACATTTTCGGGGGAGGACCCCCGAACCCCCCACTCACCTCTTAGGTGCAGTTGGGCCGTTCATTGGTCATTTTGGACTCCCTTCTCCCCTTTTGTCAGCAAGGTAAGCAAATCCCAACCGCCAAAATCCAAAATCATGGATGCAAAAGGAGCCTGATTACTTTACGCAAAAGGGGGCATATAAGGGGGGGGCGAAGGGGCCCTGTCCCCTCCGAAATTCGGACAAGGTATACCAAAACAAGTTAAAACCCAGTTTTTTCGGGTAAAATTTTCAAATATTTTTTGGGGGAGTGCCCCCAAACCCCCTCTTCTATTGAAAACTTTTTTATAATACTCATGAAAATCAAAATCCTACCTAAATATGTCCGAAATTAGGACTTAGATGCACCAAAAACTTGGTTAAAACCATGTTTTTAGGGTCAAATTTCCAAAAATTATCTGGGGAGGACCCCCAGGCCCCCTTTACTTAGAACTTTATTATTATTTTTTCTTAGATTAAATTCTAGAAAATACAAATTCTACCAAAAATGTATTAAAAATCTGCATTAAACCTATTAAAGATGCATGGAAGGGACTGAGGAATAATTTTTGGCCCCTCCCGAAATAAATTTCTATATACACCACAGACTTTACGGCCCACCCACCACTTACCACTTGAGCACTTTAAGTTAGAAACTTCTGTTCTAAACTATCGACCCTCAATGGAGGATTTCATTTTCCAAGGGTTTAAAGATAATTTATTAAATAAATAACAAGTGGCACACTTGACACCTGAAAATCATAAACCGTAATATAAATGGCACACTGATCGAAAAAGGTTCGCCATCCCTGACCTAGACGATCAAGAATTGGTATAGGAAGGGGGGTCGCAGTTACACAGTTAAAGAGCTAGGTCCTAATGTAGTGCGAGCGCGTTTCAAAAGGCCGTTTTTAGAAGGCCCGTGTGACGAAACAAAACATAATAAAATGAAAAACATTATTGTATGAGGTACAGGAGTATCCGTACTACTTAAATCCTCAATGTGATAGAAATTGAACCACTTTCTAAACCGCGGAGTTAGTTTCAAAAGTGCAATATTAATCTTTTAGTCAAAGAATCACATTCCTTAATGGTATTTAGAAAAATGATGATCGGGGAAGGAATTTTCAATGATCGTATCATGGATCATTGAAACTGTTTGATCATTGAAAATATCTTCCCCGATCATCATTTTTCTAAATACCATTAATGGAACTCCATTGTTTGACTAAGAGCACGTTTTAAAACTCACCCCACGGTTTAGAAAGTGGTCCAATTTCTATCACATTGAGGATTTAAGTAGTACGGATAATCCTGTACCTCATGCAATAATGTTTTTAATTTTATTATGTTTTGTTTCGTCACACGGGCCTTCTAAAAACGGCCTTTTGAAACGCGCTCGCACTACATTAGGACCTAGCTCTTTAACGGTGTAACTGCGACCCCCCTTTCTATACCAATTCTTGTTCGTCTTGATGTACTCTAACACCCCTAGAAGTTTGTACCATGAATTAAGGACCACCCTGTATAGAGTCCCTCATACATCTTCATAAGGGGTGAAGTCTTTAAATCTGGCTGCTGTAGCATTTTTAAAATGATGATGTTATTATTAACTATTATTGTTATTATGTTACTAGCTGATATGCCCGGCTTTGCACGGGTGTAGAGCATAAATTTATTATTTATGGAGTTTGCTATAAAAACCAGCTCATTCTATATTTTTTGAAATCCCCTTTTTTGCATGTTTTGAAAATTTAGAGGGTTCTTCATAACCTGGCGAAGGGATATAGCTCAAATCCAGCTCATTCCAACCCAAAATTAGATTAAAGTGTGAAAACTATGATCTCAACTGTGAAATTTCAGATCATTTGAAAAAGTTAAGTGAATGTCATTTATTTAAACTCGTAAAGACACAAATATTAACTGGTAAACTGAAAAAAAAACAGTTTCACACAACTTAAATGAACAAAAAAACTGAAAAAAAGCATGAAAAATCGTGTTTTTGCATCAAAATCAGCTCATTCCAACCTAATTAGTGTAATGCAACTGGAATGAAAATGAAAAACTAATCAAATTCTAGGTGGTTGTACCTACAGTTAAAAATTTAAAAAACAAATTTAGCATTAGAACTGTGGACGTGAGAAGTTTTTTGTCTCTCCTGTAAAATTTCCAAAAATGGAATAAGCTGGTTTTGATAGCAAACGCCTCATTTTTAAGTTTTCCCAAATACATTTCTAATTTTATATTATATCAGCATTTACCAATCATCCCGGTATCCCATGCGTCTTTCTCATATTCCGGTGTTCCCGGTAACTTTTCCTATCCCGGTGGTCCTAGTAATTTTTCTTATCCCGGTGTTCCCTGGTTGATTAAAAGTCCCTCAAGCAATATAATTTTTGAATGATTTCCACATGGAAAAAGTATTCTTAAAATTATTTAAAATTGCTTAGATCCCTTGATTAATCATATCTTCAGGAATTAACGTTTTCAGTGAAATTATTCAATAATTAAAGCTTATTTCATTTTGCAATTTAAGAAAAAATCAATCTTTTCTAGTTGAAAGGGAGTTTTAATGGTTTTTGTTTGTTAACCAACTTTCTTAAAAGCTAAAATATTATCACCTTTTCATTTTACATCCTCGTTTCCATGGAGACTATTTTAACAACATGATAATCCATAAAGCTTTTTAAAATACAAAAATTAAATAAACTCTCAAATAAAAATATGTTAAACTGTACTTAAAATTTTGAAATTTCATTGAAATAAATTTTTAAAATATTAATATAATTTTTAAAAAGATTTGTACCTAGTGTTTCTATTAAAAAATTGTTGTTTAGCATTAAATTTTCTTTGTAACAATGAAGTAAGCAGATCTCTTGTTGAGGAGAAATAAAGCTATTTCAGCAAAATGACCATAAAAAGGGTCAAAAGAGGGTCAAGGGGCCATTAAAACTTTTCGAAACATAGCCTATGTTTTTCCTTGGTTTTTTTTACGTATGTATACCAAGTTTGGTGCAGATCGGAAGAGAACTGTGGATTTGTATAAAAGACAACCATACATACATACACACATTCAATTTTATTATATTAGATTTTTTTTAATACTAGTTGTATTCATTTTATTGGGCCGTGGGGAGCCTAGTGGTTACCCTAATAGCCAGGTGACCAATATGTGACTCGTTTGTGACTTTCACTTTGGAGTCACGGGCATGACCGTGAAGTCACCAGGACGTCTCAGTGACAGCTTAATGTCCGCAATTTGTGACCAAAATCTGTGACCACTCGTGACTTCCTTGTGAAGTCACAGTACAACCAGATTGTGACTACGTGACGCGAATGTGACGTCGCAGAGTAGTCACGATGTGTACGTCACTGGATGACCTGATTGTGACGTCGCAGTGTCACTTGATAACTTGATTGTGACGTCGCAGTCACTTCATGACTTGGCTGCGACGTCGCAGTGACTGGTATTCGACACGTTGCCGTGCAGTGGTCACCTCATGACTTGAATTTGACTTCTCTGTGTATTCTCAGTGTGACGAGTCACACCGTGACCGCGATGCCACGTCACCACAACGGGGCAAATCAGTTTACACGGACACACTGACCTAGCGGATTTATATTCCTAAAGCATAGGATATGCCAAAAAAAATTATTAATTTTTATCTTCTTACTCTTACATAACTTTTTAAATATATTTGCTTTAATCCATGCTCAGTAATTAAATAGTAATTTCCTCCCTAATAGTGTCACTCACCATTTTATTTTCCTATTTGTCCGTTTATATACATAGCAAATTAATTTTTTTTTCCAATTGCTAACTTGTCTACATTCAGAAAACGTTTAGTGGTCACCTAATGACTTGGATTTGAACCTTTTTAGAAAAACCTCGATATTCTAGCATACAAAATATAGCTTGAGCTACTAGAAAAGGTTTGCTTCTAGGTCCTGCATAAGGTCCTCTTTGGATATTTAACTTTTTACAGATATTTATATATTTTAGACAGAGATTTTAATGCTGGTGGTAACAATTGTTTTTCTAACATTAGAAAAATTAAGTAAAATTAACAATTGCTTCAAGTTTGAAATTGTTATGTATTTTCAGCCTATTTTAACTGCATTTTTAACTTGAAATCAGAAATACCTCAATATAATCCTACTAAAACATGTCGTCACTAATCGGTCACACGGTGATATCATACAGAGACGTCACGAGGTGACTTAGGGGTGACGGTCACCTCGAGGAGTCACAATGACGTTGCAGAGTATTCACACAAGTTCTATTAGATGGAGGTCACAATGTGACCTCTTTGTGTAGACGCATTTCAGTCAGTCTGTGATCTGTGACTTGTGTGACCCTCAAAGACGTTATAGTGACGTCACTGTGACTTTTGTGTTATTAGGGTTAGGGATGTCCCCTAATGAATTTATTAGCTTTTTCGTTTTTTAGTAGATGGACAATGAATATGGATTTCTTGAATTTTTTCTCTGATCTGTCAGGCATTTGGAAAATGTGGGGAAAATCCATGTCAAGGATCTCGTCTTTGAGGTCATCCGTTTTGAAGTCCTTTAATCACGACTTTGAGTTGTCTCTCTTCTTATAGAGAGGAAATTTTTGGAGTTTTTTGATGGGGGGATAGGTGATTTTTAATGATTCTGTAGGCTTCAGGGATAATTTTGAGATTTTTGTTTTTCATAATGCCGAAGATTGGTACTCCAACAACAGCAGATTTCGATCGAAAGATACAGGGGGGTATAGGGGGCTTCCTCAAGAAAAAGAGAGAGAGATCGGAGGAGAGAGAGCCAGCGACCATTTCGAACTGTCAAGAGAGAGTAGACTGACGGTCGTGTTCTGTGTGACCAATCAAAGAAGGAATCTCTTGATTGGTGGAAAATTCTTCTTTGATTGCTATTTAACCGCTGGTCACAGAATCCGGTCGTGAGGATCAACTACAGGGTGTCCCTCCTAAAAAGACTGACACATTTAGAAAATAAATAACTAACCAAAAAAGATAAAAATACACGATTTGTTGTATCCTACACCTAAGACCCCCAGGAGTAGGATATAACAAGTCGAATATTTTTATCTATTTTAGTTTTTGAGTTATGGGTTTTTAAAATTTCTTTTTAGGGACACCCTGTACATGCTTTCTCATTATGCTCTGTGTTCATTTTGAACTTGAAAATATTTCCTTCCCCCACCACCGATCGGTAACCATAGCAACTATCCACGTCAAAGTGACGGCTTACTATTGGCTGCTCGAAGATTGTAACTATGGTTACGCTTCTAGCGTGGGGGAAAGCAGTATTTCTCAAGCGCCAATTCTAAATGAATAGAGTATAACATCTGTTGTTGTTGTTGTTTCTAATGCCACTTGGAATATCCAAGCTCCATCCGCAGTGCGTACAGGATTTAAGGCAAAGGGGGTGCGGCTCCTGAGAAAGTGAGGCCCATGAAAGGCAGGAGTCCGACTTAAGCCTCGGATGATAGATGCCGCCACCTCCACAATTTTGACATGCGTCTGAAGGGGAGGGAAATAGTCTCCAGACACCTGTACCCAAGGTAAACTGCGCCATGACCGACCTCAGGACTTTCGGACCCACAGATTTAACGAGCACGTACTCCGCATATACTCGATGGGTCTTCAGCGGTGTCGGGAATCGAACCCGGGACCCTCCGATCCCAAGGCCGATGCCTTAACCACTAGGCTCCCCACAGCCCTATAACATCTTAACGACATTGGCGTCTTCTTAGACGGCACCCACCTTACCCCACCGAACACTGTGTGTGGTATAGTAGTATACTGGTAATAGTTCAACTTTTCACCACAAACTGGTTCAGCTGCAACCTAGGTTTGGTAACAGGTTTCACCAAGTGTTCGGTATTTTTACGAGTGAAAGCACCGAAAACTTAGTATAACCTGATACCGAACTTAGGTTGCAGCTAAATTGGAATTCAAACCAGTTTGGATTGAAAGGTTGAACTGTTTTCCTTAACAGCATTCTACTTTAGGTTACTGACCTCCCCTACTAGGAAGAAATCTTGATTACATACATGCTATTCATGCGCTACCAATATAAATCAGACGTCCAATAATATATTTTTTAATTTGCTAATAAAAAAGTGGTGACTTGCAGTGCTCATATTAGTAATTTTAAAAGCTACACCAATATCAATACGTTTGTTAAATATAAAGGTATTGTATTTAAAGGTACACACCTCAAAAATTAAATATTTTAACAAGAAAAACTCTATTATGAGGAAGTTGCATGATTTTTTAATCGATTCTTCTGGCAAAAATAAGCAACTAGCCAAAATTTGAGCCCGATCGAGAAATTTTTTGATTGCCAAAAAAATTAACAAAAATCCACTTTTTAAAAGCGCGCGAAAACGCCAAGAGTTAGGGATCATCGTATGTTAACGTCAACATACGATACACATTGTTGTAAAGCAATGGAGTTGATGGTATGATTGTTGACATCTTTAAACCATAAGCGTTTTCAGTCACGTGTTTTTTTTCTCGACTTTTAAATTTAAATATATTTAATTACCTGTACATTTTTTTGAAAATTGACTAGATATTTCATTTTACCATACAAAAAACCATATGGAACACTTGTTTGTTTTTGAAAATCTGACACATGCAACATCCTTACTGTCCATTTAAAAGCTCATCAGCTATGAAAACTTCAAAATAAATTCAAATAATTTATTTTCAAACGTTATTTTCCTTTATTTTAAGATTTTTCTTTTAAAACTAGGGGGCTCTGCCCCCTGATCGCTATCGCTCACCAACCCCCGGAACTGCTTCGCAGTTCTTTTGAGATCGCTTCGCGATCTAAGCGAGCAGAGCTCGCTTGTTTCATCTGAACAGTTCAGCACAATCCCGGGCTCGCTTGCTAAGTTAATGCTCCTTTAATACTGAAATTACCTATCTCTCTAGCTTCTCTATTATTTAATTCGGATCACTACCTCAAAAATATTAAAATAATATTGGTATTGAAATGTTTAAAAAACACTCAGCAAGTCTACTAATTACCGTCAACCATCTTAAAGAAAAAACATGTGATTAAGAAACTTTTGAATTTATATTACGCAAGAGTGTATCTAGTAAACCGTTGAAATTAAAAGAAATCCTACTCATAAAACCACTGAGCTATATAACAAACTGGAGTGACTAGTTAGCGTGCTGAAACCGCATCACACCGCGGAAAGGATTTCCATCTTCTTTTAAATTTCTCCATCTGGTAGCACAGTTGTATTAGTCCACTGAAAATAGCGAAAAAAAGGGCCGAACCTCGGACAAATTGCAATAAAAGGTTTCTCAACGGTTTTCACTTAGGAATGACCTCAATAATAACATACTTAAAATCGGCCGAAATCGGCCGGGGGGAAGTTTAATTTTTTTTAAATTTTTAAAAATGGCCGAAAAAATACTTCAAAAAATCAAATTATAAAAATAGAGACTTATGATACATGTTTATAGGCTATTTTTCAGTGCTGAATACGAATATACCATTTAAATTTTAAAAAATTTAAAATTTCAATTTTTAAAAATTAATTCAAAATTTGGAAAGTCGAAAAAATTAAAACATCGCTCAAAACCACAAAATAATTGCAAAAGAAATAATTTAAACGGTTTTCAATTAGAAATGACTTAAATCATAGAGTTAGTACAAATATAGAGACAGCTTACTCTTCTCGGTCAGGCAACCTTGCATGTCGAAAAAGTCGGACCTGTGTGAGTGGCGGAAGTAAATTTTTAACATGGGAGCTCCCGTAGGCGGGTCAAGTGTGAGTGGCAGAACGAAACCGAGCTACCGGTCACACTTTGAACAGCGTAGAAGATGTTTAAGCTGTCTCTATATTAGTACTAACTCTATGACTTAAATAATAACATACTAAAAATGGAAGAAAATCGGACAATAAAAAGTTTAATTTTTTTCAAATTTTAAATTTTTTTGGCCTCAAAAATCGACCTTTTTAAAAATTCTTGTTAAAAACGTTTGAGGCATTTAACAAGGTCATTTTTCCATGGATGTTGTAGGTATATACCTCTATAACATAAAAAAACCACAATTTGTGATTAAATCATTAGTTAATTAATTAATTTATAAAAATTAACGTTGAAAATACAGGTAGAATCTTTCAATCAAGTAATAAGGAAAATATTTTGACAAAATTTGGTAATAAATCATTTTAAAAATAATTAAATTGAAAAAGGACAAAATATCTTTCAAAAAATTAAAATTTTAAATTAATTTAAAAAATTTAAATTTTTTAAAAATTTTAAATTTTGTAGTATATACATGTGATACATGTCTCTAGGCTATATTTTAGAGCTGTTTACGAATATCACGCCAACTTTTCAATAAAATTTAAATTAACTGTGGAAAAATTGAAGCATTTTTCTCAATAATTTTGTTTTTTATGATTCAATTTTTCCACAGTTAATTTAAATTTTATTGAAAAGTTGGCGTGATATTCGTAAACAGCACTAAAATATAGCCTAGAGACATGTATCAGATGCATATACTACAAAATTTAAAAATTTTAAAAAATTTAAATTTTTTAAATTAATTTAAAATTTTAATTTTTTGAAAGATATTTTGTCCTTTTTCAATTTAATTATTTTTAAAGTGATTTATTACCAAATATTGTCTAAATATTTTCCTTATTACTTGATTGAAAGATTTTACCTGTACAGTAGAGCCCCGATTATCTGCGGAATTGGGTGGCAAGGGTATCGCGGATAGCAAAAATCGCGGATAACCCGAAAAAAGACTAAAAATGAGGTGAAAACACGAAAAACATATTTCAGCATATAAACTATGTTTTATTGAACAAAAAACATATGTAAAACTTTTAAAATGTGTACAGTACACAGCAGAAACCTTTGCTCTACATCTAAAGTGTCTCTAATCTCATCTAAAATTTGCTCTCGTCGTTAAAAAATTTTTATCGTGGCACTCGCGGATAATCCGCACCGCGGATCATCCGCTCGCGGATAATCGGGGTTCTACTGTATTTTCAACGTTAATTTTTATAAATTAATTAATTAACTAATGATTTAATCACCAATTGTGTTTTTTTTATGTTATAGAGGTATATACCTACAACATCCATGGAAAAATGACCTTGGTAAATGCCTCAAACGTTTTTAACAAGAGTTTTTAAAAAGGTCGATTTTTGAGGCCAAAAAAATTGAAATTTTGAAAAAAATTAAACTTTTTATTGTCCGATTTTCTTCCATTTTTAGTATGTTATTATTTAAGTCATTTCTAATTGAAAATCGTTTAAATTATTTCTTTTACAATTATTTTGTGGTTTTGAGCGATGTTTTAATTTTTTCGACTTTCCAAATTTTGAATTAATTTTTAAAAATTGAAATTTTAAATTTTTTTAAATTTAAATGGTATATTCGTATTCAGCACTGAAAAATAGCCTATAAACATGTATCATAAGTCTCTATTTTTATAATTTGATTTTTTGAAATATTTTTTCGGCCATTTTTTCAAAATTAAAAAAAAATTAAACTTCCCCCCGGCAGATTTTGGCCGATTTTTAGTATGTTATTATTGAGGTCATTCCTAAGTGAAAACCGTTGAAACCTTTTATTGCAATTTGTCCGAGGTTCAACTCTATTTTCAGTGGACTATATGCACAGATTGAAACGACCATTCTAAATTTTGCTCATAATATTTTGAAAAACAGGCACGGGCGGATTAAAGGGGGAAATGCTCTTCCAACTTTGCTTCAAGCTTGCCCGGATTGCTGAGAGCAATCCGGGCACTGTGACCTTCCGCGCTGGCATGATCAATCGCTTGTTAGAGTATCGGAGGTTGACACTCCAGTTTGTTTTATAGCTCAGTGCATAAAACTCGTTTCTTCCCTAGTGAACGACCAGAAAGAGAAGAAAAAATTTAAACTTTGAATCTTAATAATTCTAAAACTAATTCGAATTTAAACAAAAACGAAACGCTAATTTTCTTATAAAAAATAATTGTATGTGTGTTAAAAAAATCGTAGTACTACTGTGATTAGTTTTTGTTTTATTAATAAAAAACTGAAAAATGGTCGAAAATTTCGAAACTTTAAAATTTAATTACTCTAAAACTAATTCGAAATTCGGAAAAAGGGGCGACGAGGTGCAAAACTTCGGGACTAAGAGTATGTGTGTGCAAAAAATCATATTTCTGCTGTGAATAGATTTTGCTGGGGGCGTGAACTCGCAGCAGAAAAAAATATTTTTCGACTTTTACATTAAATCACTCCAGAAATAATTATCTCAATTATTCACTTTTAGAACGAAAATGATTTTGATACATTTGTCTACGAATTGTCAAAATTTCATAATATTCCATGGAATAGTTTTTGCGTAGTAAGAGTTTAAAGTGTTCAAAAATAAAATTTTCAAAATCAGCGGCAGCGGTGACGGCGGTGACTGTCACTGTTACTTTTTTTTAATATAGAGAGATAAAAATATTAATGGAAAAGTGTAATTTCTTTTCATGGAAAACGAGTTAAAAATAAAACATTGTTTCAAATGACGTTCACTAGAGTTTTCAATTCACTAGATCTTTTATTATAGTTTCAAGTTTGTTACTTTATTAAGATGAAAAAAGACACTGGGATTGGAAAAAATTACCGGGAACACTGGGATAGGAAAAATTACCGGGAACACTGGGATATGAAAAATTAGACCAGTGGGATATGAAAGAGGCGCCTGGGATGATTGGTGATTGCTGATTTACAAAATTATAAACGTATTTTGAGAAAATTTAATTTAAAAAAATTATACACTCCACCCGTGCAAGGCCAGGCATATCAGCTATAGTAAATACATAAAACCCTTTATTTTTAAAAATTTTATACGCGGTTTTTTATGCCTAGTTTATTCTGTCAATAATGCAATTCAAAATCTAATATACTAATAGCAATAAATGATTAATTTTAATTAAAATACTTAACCCGATCCAAATAGGACTTACATAGAGAAAGCAGTCAGATAATGTAAAAATAGAATGGTAACCGTTTGGAATGAAGGGCATTGGTTTATGTGCAACTTACAATTTGAGGTTTATTTTTGCGAGTTATCCATTAATCTAGCTTGAAAGTAAAAATGTATTTCGAGCTAAGGGCTTTTATCGATAGAAAGAGAACAGATTTTATTTAGTGTTGAACCAATCCCGAACACATATAGGTAGGATTTGAATATTGGACTAATTAATGCCAAAAAATGTGCATAATAATGGGTCTCAAGGAAATGTTGGACATCCTTCTCTCGATTTTTTGTTCAATTTAATGAGGTATTTGCATGAATGAGGGATTTGCTTTATTTAATACTTTTTCGATGCATTATGGTTTAAAACTCCCAAATTTCTGATTTTTAAGTTCAAAAATGTGTTTTAAATAATTTAAAATTTGATTTTTGCCATAACACCAGAAAAGTCACGTTATCAGAAGACGGGCTTCTACTGGATGTGACGTCACAGCGCACGAAAACCATTGTGTTTACTGTTTTCAAGTTATCAGAAAACGAGCTTCTATTGGATGTGACGTCACAGTGCACGATTTGTGATTCGAAAGTGTTTTCGCGCCAAAACAAAAAGCGAAATTTCCAAAAATTTATATCTCAGAAACTAGGCTACGGAAATACTTGATTTAAGCAGCGTTATTCTTCGAGGTTTTTTGTCTACTATTTTAATAAAATTTAATCTCAAAACGTGCAAATACCTCATTCACATTTGAACTACACCTTGTATTCTAGATTTGACAATCGGGGGAGTTGGGGCAAACGCCCACCCCACTAACAGAGCATATGCTACCGACAATACTATACTATTATTTCTTCAATACGTAGTAATACAGTATCGTATTACTTTAATTTACTACTTGATTTTCCAAAACACCTTTTAATAAAGTAATATGGTAAATTGAGAATTATAACAACTTTATTTCTTAAATTATTGAGTGGTGAGTAAGATCCTTACTAAAACCACCGTTTACTTGCTAGTAGTTATAGTGACACAATTGAAGCGTTTGGTGGATGAAGGGGTTATGTTACATTTTTTGAAAATACGATCTAATTCAATGGATGAAATAGTTAGGCGCAGAAGTGTTACGTATCAAAATCTGTGAATATTTCAAAACAGCTAGAAACAAAAATATGAAAAAGGTGAAGGGGCTATGTAACATTTTCATGCTAAAGCCATAGAGGATGAAGGGGCTATGTGCCCTTAACTTCTGTAAATCATAACTTAACTACATAGTCACAACAGGAGGTGTCCGAACTAGAGTTGCTTTGGTAAACTCATGTCTGAAAAAATTGAAATCATACAAAATAAAATGAAATCTGGTACAAGTGCTCCTCAACCTGATAAAATGGGTAGACATAATGTGAGACCCAACAAAACTAGTGAAGATGTCAAGGTTTCTGTTATAGATATAGAACATGTTTCGAATGTTTTTATTTACATCTTGCTTCATTCATTCGTTAGATCAGGCGTGTCAAACTGAGACTCCCGCCGGAGCCAACGCGCGAGCGACCGAAACATTTAGTCTAAGCGGTACAAGTTAAAACACTGCACTTTTTGATGATGGTAAGCCACTTGGTACACTGATTCCATGGACCATAAGAATGAGTTTTCGATCAGGAGTCCGCCGAAATTTCCCTTAGAATTTAAAATATTTAACTTTTTGTGAAATTTTTAAATTCGCGTTTTATACCTTAACTATCTAACTTTTCAACATGTAAGGTGACTTTTCTATACAATTTGAGGTCGTAGATTACAAATATGAAGTCGAAATTTTCAAAAAAATGCTATTTAATATGTTTTTTTGAAAAAAACTAAATTTTAAAATTTAAAATCTTCAAAAACACAATGTTAAACATAAGTTGGTATCATGAAATTTTTACCAGTTATTAAGCTATTTGTAACTTTAAAAAATCCAAAATTTCAAAGCTTTACCTTTAATATTCACCGAGATATGAGACTTTAAATTTGGAAAATTTTCAAAATGGCGGCCATGCTTGATGCGACTACTCATCGAAAACTTCCCATAACTCGGTAAATTATTGTTCAAAATGAACAGTTAAAACCTTTTTTGAAAGAAAAGCAATACCACTACACTATTAAGACATTAAAAGAACAATTAAACCACTTTAAATTGGTTTTAAATAAACTCTAAGACAGAATAATACTTTACTATGACAAGCATGTTAAAAGCTTTAAAAAAAATGCTTTCTTGGTGAAAAATTGTTCTAAATTTTTTATTAAATGTACACCCTGATATAAATATGCGACATTAAACCATTTAAAGGAAAACTTTGCCTTACAAGGGCCTGGGCGCAAAGGCGAAAATACCTAATAAACGCGCGCTTCAAATAAACTTTTTCTGTCAAAGAATCACAAAATCGTGATTTCTATTATGATTTTCTAACAACATTTTAGCCACTTCAAGTTTTAAAAACAAGCATCCCTTACCTTTTGTATAAGAAAAAAATGCTTAAAATACAATTTTTCAGGTTAGAAATTACCTTTCAAATGAGTATTTTCTAGACAAACCTTTACTCACTGAGTTAAAACATGAATATCAATGAGATTCATAATGTATTAAAATATGTTATATACATTAAGTGTCTAGTTATGCTAGCTATGTTATATAAATTAAGTTGTTAAGTGTCTAGTGTTAAAGCAAAATAACTTCCACTATAAACCAAATCGATTTTTTTATCATACTTTTAATAAAGATATTCTGTGACCCCATGGACGAGCGGTAGCTCCTTTGGGATATTCATGTACTGGATCAATTGTATTTTTTCTGTTTTGTTCTTGTTTGTTTAATAAAATTTATTATTAATTTATATTACATTTAAACTTACCGAACACTTTTTACAATTAGTAATCGTTGTGTATTTGAAAATCGAGAGTAAGGGTAATACATCTAATCATTTCCTATATGGTAATGCATAACATCATTTAAACTTTAAGCAATTATTTTTTAATCGGTATACAAAATTAATTGAGACTGTATGCGTCATGCTAGTTTGCTACAAGACTACTTAAATTTAAAGACCTGGATACTCTACCTTAGGTAGAGTATCCAGGGCTTTACTTAAATTATACCAGCCTTATAATGAATAATAGTATTTTCAACTTAGTAGAAACTTATAGTATTTTCAAGTGCTTGTTTACTTACCTACAACTTTACTATTAGTTTCAATATCTTTACATTTATTAGAAATTAAGAATATCGGGAAAGTCAAATGCATCCAAATCTTTCTTTAATAATCATCGTACAAATATTTGGATATGAAAAGTTAATAATTAAGGATTTTTTCTTATTTTAAATGAGAGTCGTAGAGACAATATATTTTTCCTGTAAAAAAACATATTAAATGTGTACCATGATAGATCAAGATCTTTTCTTTTAAGAAACGTATGCCTCTCTTGAGAATTGGTATATTTTCTATATTAGCTAGATTTTTAAAAAACGCATGTACATTGCCTATACTCCTTTCAGTAGGTAATTACAACACTAAGATAAGAATTTCATTAATTATATAAAGAGTTAAAGGTATTAAATAGCCTTTTAAGGATTTCAAATTATTTTGTTTATTCTTTTGGCACAAATTCAAAAGTATTGATTTAATTTTTGAATTTAACGTAAAAGGTTAAGTTATAGGTATTCCTCTGAATTTTGGCATTCACCTCTACAATTCAGGCACATTAGTGTACATGGTATTCCTGAAGATTTGCAGGAACACCTTGCATAATCTATTTCCGCATAACTTCTAAGCTTTCTAATTTTTAAAAATAATTCATAAAAACAGCAAATACACAACGATTACTAATTGTTAAAAAGTGTTCGGTAAGTTTAAATGTATAACATATTTTAATACATTATGAATCTCATTGATATTCCATGTTTTAACGCAGTAAGTAAAGTTTTTTCTAGAAAATACTCATTTGAAAGGTAATTTCCAACCTGAAAAATTGTATTTTAAGCATTTTTTTCTGATACAAAAGATAAGGGATGCTTGTTTTTTAAACTTGAAGTGGTAAAAATGTTGTTAGAAAATCATAATAGAAAGCATGATTTGGTTAAAATAATGTTAGAAAATCATAATAAAAAGCACGATTTTGTGATTCTTTGACAGAAAAAAGTTTATTTGAAGCGCGCGTTTATTAGGTATTTTCGCGTTTGCGCCCAGGCCCTTGTAAGGCAAAGTTTTCCTTTAAATGGTTTAATGTCGCATATTTATATCAGGGTGAACATTTAATAAAAAATTTAGAACAATTTTTCACCAAGAAAGCATTTTTTTAAAGCTTTTAACATGCTTGTCATAGTAAAGTATTATTCTGTCTTAGAGTTTATTTAAAACCAATTTAAAGTGGTTTAATTGTTCTTTTAATGTCTTAATAGTGTAGTGGTATTGCTTTTCTTACAAAAAAGGTTTTAACTGTTCATTTTGAACAATAATTTACCGAGTTATGGGAAGTTTTCGATGAGTAGTCGCATCAAGCATGGCCGCCATTTTGAAAATTTTCCAAATTTAAAGTCTCATATCTCGGTGAATATTAAAGGTAAAGCTTTGAAATTTTGGATTTTTTAAAGTTACAAATAGCTTAATAACTGGTAAAAATTTCATGATACCAACTTATGTTTAACATTGTGTTTTTGAAGATTTTAAATTTTAAAATTTAGTTTTTTTCAAAAAAACATATTAAATAGCATCTTTTTGAAATTTTCGACTTCATATTTGTAATCTACGACCTTAAATTGTATAGAAAAGTCACCTTACATGTTGAAAAGTTAGATAGTTAAGGTGTAAAACGCGAATTTAAAAATTTCACAAAAAGTTAAATATTTTAAATTCTAAGGGAAATTTCGGCGGACTCCTGATCGAAAACTCTTTCTTATGGTCCATGGAATCAGTGTACCAAGTGGCTTACCATCATCAAAAAGTGCAGTGTTTCGCCCTTTTTCGTCGTGTACCGCTTAGACTAATTCTACTGCGAATGAGTTTCGTTTCGCCCGATCGGAACGCTTACCGAATTTAGCCGAAGTCAAACGAGCTGTTCCGGTTCACACATGGTACCGAATAGTATAATTAATAACGATGGGTTTCGACCTCTGTGGTTTCGACTGTGTTAATAAGTCAAAACATCAATCCCTATACATATAAGTAATAGAATAAACGATTGGTCAATTAAATGAAACTGCTAATCACAGTAAAATAAATCAGTCTAGATTAATTTCATTATCGTCATATATTTTATCTAAAAAAATCAATTAATAAAAACAAACTACTTAAAGAACAAAGTTCTATTTACCTTTATGATATTGGATATTCTATTTATTAAAATCCAATCCAGTCAGCTTGTTTTGTTTTCATTTGGGATTCAGAAATAGTTTTGTGTTAAAATCGTCTGTCAGTTAATAACATATATAGAGAGACAGCATGCATGGCGCAGAGATACATTTCGCGGGCTCCTATTTTATACAGGGTGTATCTGAAATGGTGCAACAAACTTTCAGGGATGATAGTACTCATCAAGACGAACAAGAATTGGTATAGAAAGGGGGGTCGCAAATGAGTTTTAAGGGGTGAAACCCCGGGGTGAAAATCTGCTAAAAAACTTGCATATTTGTGTAGGAAGAGACACAATGGTTCGATTCCGGTAGTTATTTTGTAAAACAACTTCAAATATTACTAAGCTAGTTTTCCCACCAGTAACACTTATGCAGTCGACAGGAAAAAAACTTCGCCAATCCGTGATCGCCAAATACTTTTTTTGTGATTCTTACGGAAACTCAAATTTCTATGTAGTAGTACCATTAATGATTAAATTATAGCTTAGTTGGTAGCGTAACAGTCTTGCAATCGTAAGATTGCGAGTTCTGTCCTACTGTATGAAGTTGTTCGTTTTTAAATTCATATAATTTTTTTGAAAGCTATAGTTTGAAAGACATTGCAACATGTTTTAAAGTATTAAGATTTCATTTGGTCCCTTTTAAATAAATTTTTTTAGCTAAACTAAATAAGTGTTTTTTTAAATAGAAACATATTGATTAATTAATATCGTACCTTTAGAAGTAAAATACTAACACAAAATGTAGAATTAGAGATCCCTGCATTTTTAATTCATTATTAGTACTATTTATGCAATTCAGGACAATGCACAGCTTTTAAAGACAAACACGTCCTTTAAGCCTTAGTCTGTAAAAGCAGCACTCCCTTCTCAGCTGTGCAATTGCCCGCAGTTTCGCACCCAGAGGTCAGTTAAAGCCCTGGATGGAACAAGCGTAGCACTCGCACAAACCCTAGGGGATTGGTAGCTAACTCCAATAAAGCTGCTTTTACATGGAGCCGGTTTTCAGCCTTGCCGACACTTCTTTTCGGCCTGGCGACCTCTTGGCGATGGCTTGGCGCGAGAAAAAATCCCTAAGCCGAAAGCCGAAGACGAGCCGATTTGGTTGACTCTTTTTTGTGGTCACGTGAGTCCTACGGACCAATGGCTAGGCGTATTCACCCGGCATGCCGAAGCCGGTTTTCGGCTCGGCTCGGTTGGACTTTTTTTCGGGGCCGAAAGAACGAATGGGTCACGTGATTGAAATCCACCAATTAAACGGAAGAGAACATCGTGCTGTTTTTCAAACAATAATCGTCGTCCATTACTATGTGATGTTTAGAAACTTTTTTACGTAAAATTAAGCTTAATTTATTAATTATTATTCAAAGTAATAGAGTTAAAGCGATAAAAACGCGTTGGGGTGTTATCGAATCGCAAAAGGTTTTGTAGAATTGTATGAAAAAGTCATTTTACTAGCATAGTGAATCTGATTCTGTTCATTGCTTTATATATGTTTTTGAATATAGTTTTATAGTTATAGAAGTAAAATTCTTAAAGTACAATTACTTTAAAGTGAACTAAGTATATTAAAATACCCTACTGCAAGTTCATACCAACAAAACACTTAAAATACTTTTCCTAAAAATATCATCTTATCGTTGTACTACCAGGGGTGATTAGATACAAAAACTTATAATCATTTATTTATTCCTCACTTTTTTTATGTTGTGGTATATTAAGTTGTGTTATGCTGCGAATATGTTACTTGTTGTATGTAATATTAATTTCAAAATCTAATAAAATATACATAGACAGCAAACAAAAATACAAGAATTTAAGTGATGTTTCCCCGAAAGAGTGATATATATAAAAGAACTTGCTTTTATAGTGATGATGATTATTGTTTTAGATACAGATTCAATTATTAAATTTATCCAATATCAAGATCTGGTATTTAGGGCCTGATTTAGAAAATTTTCAAAATAAAAGGCACCCTGTGCAGCAAGGAGCTCCCATGTTATATTTTTTATGGAAACAGAATTCACAACACAATAAGTAAATGCGTAATGTTTCAAATTAACGTTTCTGAGATGTCCTTTAAAACCATTTAGTTTGGGTTCTTACTTACCAATTTGAAGAAAAAAATATTGAAATGAATTACAAAAATATGAAAAGTCAGTTTATTTATATACTTAGTTTTGTTATAGTTTTATGATACTGATAAGATTTTGGGGGTCCTTGGCCTAGGTTTTATGGTTAAAACGGGGCCTGCTGATGATATTCGTAGAACTATAATAATAGAACGACGAAGGCTCACTAGTCTGGAATACTTAAAAGAGGAATCTTCCAGGCTGTAGTTTATAAACACCAAGACCATGGCCCTACAACCTGAAAGACTGTTCTTGTTCTAATTAAAGAAATTACAAAACTTATAAATGTACGATTTATTCACCTGAAATATTTATCTTGGTCTTGAAAAGTAAGTTACTTTTCCTCCAAGGGAGCGATGCCTGGGAGTCGATTTTACTTTACCAAATGAATGAATTTGTTTTAGATATATTTAATATTAAAGTTGACAGTATCAAGACCTGATAAAATTCAAATACACTTCCTTCCAGTTTTGAAAAAATATTTTGCACAGTTAAGTACAATTGGTAAAAGTGGTGAGTAAATAAATTTTTATCTTTGTACTGCTGAATAATTAATAACCACTCAAAGAAACACTGGTCTCATGATACCCTAGATTGTTATAAGAAGGTTCAACAGTATGATAAAAATGTAACTTGTTTGTAAATATAATTGTATTATCATTACGATATTCAGCATTTGATCAGTTTCCAAACCTTTTTACCCTCGCAGAACTCTTGTGACCATGTTTACGTAATGTTAAATTTTTATGTTCATGTTAATTTTTATCCAAAAACGATATACTAGTTTTACATAATATTTAAAGTTGGAAACACTTTGACAGTGAATTAACATTCCTTTCTAACATGAAAAAGTACATGTTGGCATATTAGACAAAAGTTGATTTACAATTAAAACCACAGTATAATATATTATTTTCTTACTAGGGGGACTACTGTTCCTTTCTCAATATTTCTCACTAACTCAAATGAACTGCTTATGCAGAACCCTTTGAATTGCTCACCCAGCTTGCTGAACTTAACTCGTCTCATGAAACAATGGGCAAAAGAAACAACAAACTTTTCAAATATTATGTCAGGTCCTCTCCATGGTCTTTTAAAAGTTTGAATATTTATTTTTTCTAACTTGTCAATAATATAATTTTAAAAATTTTCCTTAAAAACATTTAGCACGTTTATTAATATCAACTGTTAATTATCATTCTGAAAGATAATAGGCACCAATGAAGCTTAAATTCAATATTGTACCTAGTAACTCATTAGTAAACTTAGTGTTTTAACGCTTATTTTCATTGCAACTGAGATCTAAAACAATACCTTTTAAAATAAATTACAACCAACTATGCCCCAATCAATGTTTACAATTAATTTCGATTGTCAGACTTAAAGTTGTAAGTTTTAGACAAAACATTTGACAGTTTAGTGTGAAATAGAATATTTGTAAGATTTTAGAATACTTTTATCAGTGTTTGAATTATATTTAACGTGGAAAGTATCTTAAAGTAGATTTTTAAAACTTGAACAAAACTTGCTTCATCATAAAATATGGAGGTGAAACAAAGTTCTGGAGAGTTTGTGTTGTGTAGTATCCTGCTTACTTACCTTTTAGACAATTTTCTGTTTTCATTGGCTGCTGCAACATGACATTTGATTTTTAGGTATAGTTAGATTTAATAAGTGGCTTAAGAGCACCTTTTATTTAAAGGGGGAAATAGCAAGAACACAACCTCGAGGAAAAAAGAATAGTTCAGATGTCAGTGGTTGTAGTATTTAATTTATGAATCACTATCAAACATCAAATTAATTAATTTTTATATTAATAGAGTTAATATTTCATTCTCAAGTATACATACATTATATTAATTCCAAGTGAATGATATTTAAAAATTTCCATTGTTTGATAAAAAAATTACCAATTTGATATATAACCACAGTATCTCATAATCGAAGACCCTATACATTTTATTATAGTGAGTTTTTGTCATTACAAAGAAAAATGGAGAAGTACTTAATTTCATAAGGGAAATATTTTTTGAGACATTAAAGTTATGATGAGGTTAGACTGAGGTTATAATTATATATAACTATAATTTGTCTTATAGTATTTAATACTATAGTTCGTATTATAATTATCATTGCAAATAAATTTCTTGTGCAACTACTAGGCAGCCTAAACAAAAGTACTTATACTGTAAAATAATCGGTCACTGAGGTTGCATGATGAACGTTTTTGCTCCTGTTTCTGCCTATTCTATATAATTGGACTATAATAGTTTTCATTGGATTATTGAAGGGCATATTTGATAAGAACCCTTCTGATCAAGTGTTGCTGTATAACACAGTGCAACTAGGATAATTCAAAGATGAAGAAACTATAAAAAAATTCAAGATATTCAAATATTGGATCAGAAAGTAAAAATTAACAGAAAAATGGCCTTTTAAAGCATGTGTGAAGAAATAGTTAAGAAATGAGAAATTTCCCAACTATCCCTAACCTTTTAAGTAAAGTAAGTAAAGATGCTTGATTTATCCAAGTTGCACTGTATTTGAAAAGACATAAATTAAAGCTATTTTCCAAAGGAAAAATAAATTTATTTGTTGTAAAAAAATTAAATCAATAACACAAATCATTCAAAAGAAGTCCATAAATATAAAAATTAATCTTTTAATTTTTCTACTAAAATTACTTACAGGCTGTATGTTATACAAACTCAATAAAGTACAGTTTTTCATTGCTTTAAAATATGTATATTAATTTAAAGGCAGGATATAATAAATATACTTAATTAAATAAAATATAAACACATGAATATATTGTTTAAAATTTCAATAAATAAAATCTTTAAGGATTTCCATCTTCGATAAACTGGCCTATAATAAAAAACCTGGGAAAATATATTAAATACAGACTTTAACTTACAGTAGATTCAATAAGTGGAAAATTAAAAAATAAAAAAATAAAAGGAATAAATTAGGTACATTAGTAATCCAACTAACTATTCCTGAGTTTGAAATAGTTCAGGTGTAGAGAACCCAGAGTATAAGAGTTTAACAATATCTTAATTGATTGTTAGATAATTATAAAAATTGAAAAATATCATACTTGTTCATTTTAAACTAAATTCAATTATATGATATTGGTATAACATAAGATATAACTACAGTGATAAAATTGAAAATAATACTAAAAGAACTAATTACTACAAATTAGAACTGAACCTTAAAACTGAAAACACTTAACAAAGAATGTCCCACGAATGAATTATTGTTTTAAAATTTTGACATATAATTAAGAAATATTTTTAGGTTTGTGGATAACTAACTCTCCCAGGAAACATCTGGTAATGGTTACACCTTTAAAAACAATTTATACAATACTCTCAATGTTACTTTGTTTTGGAACAAAATTTAATGCAGCTAGATTAATTCAATTAGTTTCGGAAACAAATTCAACACTTTTGGTTAAGATATATTGTTCCAGAAAAAAATAGCTTAACATTTTTTAGAATGGCTTGCAACACCCTTGAAAGTGTTGTGTAACTCCTCAAGGGTGATGTGTACCACCTCAGGAATTGCAGTAATATGATTTACACCAATCTTCAATAGGGGTACCTTAACCCTGAGAGGTTTGACATCACCCCCAAAAAGTTTGAAACCACTCCCATGAAGTCTAATCTAGTCTACCACCCCGAGAAGTGTGAAAATGTACTTTCGTAACCATTAATATAAATAATTATAATCTTAATTTAATTATGAGATTGTTACTTAATTGCATTTTTAAAAATTATGAACCCCTAACCCACTAGCTGCCAGTCATAGTGACATAGCAATGTAAAGGTTTTGAGAGGGGTAGTATTTGTGGTTTTATGGGGGATACCCCTTAGAATTTCCACAGTATAAGAACCTGAGAATAAATAGTTTTACATATTTAAAAGGGATGTTAAATTTCATACTCATTTTTTAGATATTGCTTTACTTACATGCATAACAACCAGCGTTTTTATGAAGACTGGGAAGCAAATTTTCTTGCATATTTATCTTCTGAGCAACTATTATTTATCAATGGACTTGATCTTGTTAGGAAAAATCTGTTGAAGAAAAGAATAAGCAATAATATAAAAAGAATTGAAAAATCAGTACCAGTCATAGCCAAACAAATGGCGATAATTTCTTCAGTAGGGGAACAATTTTGCTTATTTTCAAATATTTCATAATAAATATTTTGTTTTGGGATGAGAAATATTGGCCTCTTAAATGTGGCTGAAACAATGATATCGGGAAAAAATTTTGGGTTTGTTTTTTCTACTATAAGCACTAGTCAATGGTTGTAATTGTACAAGTACCTTTCCAGAATTGTTAAAAATATAAAAAAAAACATCAGTGTAATGGTGAAGTTGTTTTTGGCAATTATTTTGATGACAATGATTGGGTTGCCGGCTTAATGTAAGTACTTACTTGCATTGAAAATCATACTTTAGTATATAAAATTTACATGCACAGTACAAAATGACTCTCCTAAATAAAAGTTTTAATTTTTTATGAAATTAAAACAGAAAACATTAAGCAAGGAAAATTATCAGATTTGTTAGTCTGAGTAAATTTGTTATGGCCAATACCATCAACTAACAAGAACTTTCTCCTGACTCAAGGAAAATTATTAAAAATAACAAGAAACTGTTCGAAAGTGAAAGTAGGAGACGGGTTGAGGGTTTGATTCTAACGGACACATACACAAACACTTAAAATCTTGTTCAGCTTTATGAAATCTCTAGCTACATACTCCTATTTGTTATTAAATTACCCGAAGAATTTAGTTTTTTCCCAATTTATTAAAGAATTAAATTGGTTTATCATAGTTTTACATAATATGGAAAAAGAAATAGACGATGACAGTAACTAATTAATAACAGTTGATTGGGGAAAAATTAGAAAAGAACTGGAAGATTTGCCTTAACCACCACCTCCTAGTTCTTCGTTGGGGCTGTTGCTGTTGTTTGCGGGCAAGAAGAAGGTGAAGCAAACATCTGACAAGGAACAGTTGACCTGTTAAGTAGAAATATTGTGTATACAGGAATGGAAATATGAGTACAAGTGAGATAACCAATAAATGTGTACAGCTGTGCATTTATTTCCCCCTTGTTTAAAATCTTGTTAAACTACTTTAATTAAAAGACTGAACAGATGTTTCTTCTAACAATTTAATTATAAAAAAGGAAGTATAATTCAAAAGCTTTTATACTGGGATGTCATGTGTACTAATTCAGTATTCTCCCACAATTTCATTTATTAAATAGAAAAGTATTGGAAAAGTGTGATAGATGTCACCAGAATGTGGAGCGGTGACCTGTGGTTGTTGCGATTTTTATTTAGTATCTTGTTGTTCTCTTCTCAAAATTATGATGTAACCATTTCAGCTGTATTATTAAATTTTTTAATTACATACTTGCCTAATTCATGTGGCTTGTGTAAATTCAGGATGGTCGAGAAAACAAATATTAAAATGAAGACGTATAATTAAGCTATTTAACTTTTTTTAAAGATGTAGGTGTTAACTATATTTTGTTCCAAAGTTTTACTTTTCAGTATCTGAATCTAAATATGTAATTAAATTAGTCGTTAAAGCATCAAATTATCTGCCCCTAAAATATGTGAGGATATTTGTTAAAAGCGACTAGGATGCAACAAAATTAATCGCCGAGCATGAAATAAGCATATTGAACAAGCCATGCCACCCCATGAAACAGAACAAGTTTAGACAATCACCTGAATCGGGACATCACCCTTGATATCAATATCACAACTAATTCAATTAAAAACTGTATACACTGCAGCTGATTCCAGGGGTTAAGTTGTCCATATACTCTATTCCAATTACAGCTCTGCTATACACTGAGAAATATCAATTTCAAGTCTATAGATAAATTAGTGGGTATTTTTAACATGAACTGAACAGGGGGATTAACTTACAGAAAAAAGTAAGTTTACGATTAAAAGCAATCGCGAGAACAAGTGCATTTCTAGTTTGATGATAAAATAGCTTTCAATCATTATCAAGGAAAATACATTTCAAAACAAGTTAAACATGACTACATGATATTAAGCTTTATAATATCTTAAAGTAAATCTGTTACCTTATACCTTTAGGAGGTACTATCTATCTGTACTATACGGAAAATAATCAGATTGGATTAAAATGAAGAAATGCAATTTATTTTTAGCATAAACATTAGACCTATACCTTGACTTGTAATGCGAAAATTAAATACAGAAGAAAAGCAGTATTTAGATCAAAAGCAATCGCGAGAGCAAGTGCTTTCTTAGCTTTAAATTACAAAATATTTTGCTACCATTATCAATAGAAATACACTTCAAATTGAGAGAAAAGAAAATTACACTTACTGCTGCACGTCGGCCATGTTTTGAATCCTCGCGTTTTTCGGCTCGGCACGAGTAGAAGTTTTTTCTCGGCCGGGGCGTTTTTTCTGCCCGAATGCGCGCGACTGCACACCGACTGCAGCGCTCGTTGGTTGGCAGAATTAATCCCTTTTTGGTTGCCAAAAGGTACCTACGTCAATCCAAGACCGAAAACCGGTGCGCCGGCTGGCCGAAATTCGTCTTCATCTAAAAGCACCTTAAGCATGAGTACTGCTATCGAGCAAGCTGCTGTGACACCGTAAGGATTCATAGCGATAATAAACAAGAGAAAATTATTTTAAAAGTGGTAGATTGCCGCTGAGCCACCCAGCTAGCTCGTTTTTTAACGTGAAGAAATTTAGCATTTTGAAGATAATGCCTACAGTCTAAATAAGAATTGAATAAAGAAATTGATTTCTACAAGAGATTTGGAGAAGTGGGGAAAGATTAACAGACTGACGGCCAAGCGAAATCGAATAATTTTGATTGAATAATTTAGGAAATGATGGAGTGATTGGAAAAGCCATGATTTGTTAGGTAGGAGGAAGAAGGATTTATGCCAAAAACTGATAGCTGACGTTTTAAAGGAAAAATAAATTTAAACACAAAAATTGGAGGAGGGGGTGAAACATCACTAAAATAGTATTAATTTTACTAGAAACTAGTTTTTATTAAGTCACCACTCTGTTAATTAATTTTAAATGACTTTGTCTGTGTACTGAGGATGGGCTGTACATTGTACAATCCGCTCCTAGGGTGTCGGTGCGTTTGAGGCTCATAGGTTAAAACAATTTGTCTGTCCTCGAAGACGGATAACGTAAACCCCTTAGGGAAACTGCCCGTACTACGTTACCCATTTATTTTCTATTTTTGACTCCTTACCTCATTTTGGTGTCCACCCGTAGTACAGTACATGCCAAGAACCTCCCATCCCTTTCTAGTTTTCACGTAGTAATTCATAAATACGGTTTTCAATTATATTTTTTGCAAACAGAAAATTTTAAAAATTAATTCGGCTTAATTTGTCTAATCCTAATAATTAATTTGGCTTAATTTTGTCGTATTGACAAGAGGAAATTGACTACGAGACGAAACCCTAAGCTTCATAAACTACCCTCCCCTCCTTCAGCACAAAGAAATACTAAAATGGCCGAGCTCGCAACCCATCTCGACCGTGTATTGCTCGAACTTGTAATTTTTTTAGTTTTGTCTCGTCATGAAAATAACAGTTATAATTATGTAGTCACATCTAGAATAAGAGAATTTAAGTATAAAACTGTATAAAATGCTTAGGTTTTTAAACTCTTTTTTTTCTATTAACACATATGTTTCATACAAAATTTGAGTCATCATTACATGTTCATAAAGGGTGTTTCACAAAGAGCTCCCTAGTTTAAAAACTAATAACAAATAGACAAAACAAGATAAAAATACCCCGTGATCTGAAATGTCTTTTTTTAGACTAAAGAAATTCTTAACACAATTTATTTTAAATCGGTAGATTAAAAAAATTAATACATGGCAGAACAAGATTTTGTGAAACGAAGGAAAAGCAGTCCTCGAAATCCTTATCATACATTATAGGGAAATAAAATTTACGGAAGAAACGATTTCCGAATAAAATGAGAATCAAATACTTTGTAATCTAATTAATTGATCGTTGATTTAAAAACAGGGATTTCAAGGATTGCTTTTCCTTCATTTCACAAAATTTTGTGTTGCCAAATTTTTTTGAACTATCAATTTTCAAAAATTCGTGTAAAAAATTTTAAACACCTGTTAAAGTTTTGCGTTGAGACAAAATGCGATTTAAAGCATTGTAATTACCTGAAAAAAAAATTACCGTAAAGAAAAACACTACAATTTAGAAAAATCAATAAAAATTCTCAAAATACTGTTACACATCCTTTAATTTTGTCCGATTTTTGAACCTCAAGCCATAAGACCCCAACCCACATCCTTTAATAGTACTCTTTCCGTGTATTGCCCAAAAATTATTGACATGACAGAATCCACAATCTTACGATTGTGAGTTAAAAGATTCCGGCTCATTACTCTACCAAGTTGAGCTACCGTTTTAAAAATAAAATTGGAAACGAAAAAATTGCGCCAAATGGCTAATAAGTTGCCAAATTTGGTTGAACATGCATTAAAAAAGAGACTGATCGAATAAATCTTCGCTACTAAAAGATAACTTCCTGAAAAGTTACAGTTAAAATTTCTTTTTGCAAGTACGGGTTCTATTTTTTTGGTGTAAAAAATTACGGAATCGAACAATTGTGTCTCTTCCTGCACAAATATGCAAGTTTTTTTGCTGATTTTCACCCCGGGGTTTCACCCCTTAAAACTCATTTGCGACCCCCTTTCTATACCAATTCTTGTTCGTCTTGATGAGTACTATCATCCCTGAAAGTTTGTTGCACCATTTCAGATACACCCTGTATAAGGTAATTATCTTTATTTTATATTTCCATCATAAGTTCCATAAGTTGTTAAAGCGCTCCCCTCTTTCCACTGAGCAGCTGGTTTTGAAATATAATTGAAATCAAGACAGATGTTTTAGCTTTTAACAGGTGCGTTTTGAACCATAATATTGAATCAAATCTTGTGTTTCCGTTCTAAAATTAAATTTATCATAACTAAAGAAACTCTTCAGAAAGAGATGGTTTTTATTCCATTTTTAGCAGAAAAAAATCACCAGTTTTATTGTTTGAACATCAAAAATCATTTTTCATAATGGCGTATGCTTTAATTCGTTTCTTATTTAGAATAATTAGTTGCTTTCTTTTTTTTATGAGAAGCGAGAAAATCGCTTTGTTCACCTGCCGAAAATTGAGCGCGAATAAAAATTTGCTAAATGCTGCGCGCTATATTATCGAATTGTTTTTTGAACTTATATTGGAATATTATTTAATGATTGCATATTATTATATACTTGGGTTATTATAATATACTTGGGTATTATATACTGATTTTTGAGTTATTTCAGGGGTAATTTCTCTCTATTGTCTAACAATTTTTGAGGTAAGTCCTCAGAAATAGACGTTATGTTTGAGAGAAAAATTTCCCATCTTAAACTGGTAAATTATTCATGAAGCTTTGATGTAATGAAAACATTTTCAACATACAGTAAAACTTTTATTACCCATGAATCATGCATTTTCCTTGGTTTTTAAAGCGACAGAGTAAAATGTTATGAAAATCGCCTTATGTAATTTCTTTTTCAAACCGCCATTTTGAAAAGAAATAGTATCACCAAAACTATACACTATATTCATAAATATACCTAAATCAAAATACCTCTTGTTTGAAACCTCCATCTAATACCAGTTTTTCAAAATTAAATTTCAAACACAAAACTATGCAAAAATCCATCAGAACTTTCCGGATCACCTAATCCGAAAAAGGCCGAATCGACTTCGGGTAACTTCGGGATAGACTCCCAGGAGAGACACATATTTTTCGCCAGAGAGTCAATTGCGGGGAAAGAGCCTGAGTTCGACACCTCTGCGTTAGATAATTTACAGATTTAAAAAAATGTTTGTGGATGAAGGGGTTATGTACACAAAATATATGAAAATACATATTATGGATACAGGTAAGTAAATAAAACTTGGTACACTAAAAAATAGATGTCCATTAGACTAATTTCATACGCTCACTTGACGACAAAACCAGAAAAAAAAATGTTGCAACATGAAAACTAGGAACCGAAATTACTCGACACTAGAATTTTATAACATAATTTTTTCATCTTCATATTTTTTTTCGAATTGTTGAAATCGTATAATAATTTTCTAAATTTATCTCGTGGTGACTATTACTATTTTGCTAGGAATAGAGACCCATCCCAATAGCATTTCCCACCTCAAAAAATACACAGCGCTGTAATAAATCAGAAAGACTCAAATCGATACCGACCATCCATCAAGCATCGATATCGAATCTGCTCGTGACACAGGAAATGTTCGAAAGAAGAGGGGAGGGAATTATTGTTAAAATGCACGAGTTCTCTTCCCTCTCGGGGGTATTCGGGATTTGAATAATAGGCCCCGTTTACATGGACACAAATCCCGGGATTTAGCTGGGTTTAAACCCGGCATTGCCGAAAAAAAGGTGGAATTGTCAATTCCACCTCCGAAGCTGGGTTCAAAGCTGGAATTTCTGAAACCGGCTTTCCCATGATGCATTGCGCTTTGTAAAATCCTCCATGTTTGTTTACAGCTTTAACTTGTAGATGAGAAATTTATTTTTCGAATTAAATATTGTGAAATTAACTTCAAGAAATAACTAATCCAGGTTTTTATCGTAAACAGGATTTCCTCTCCAAGTAAGGTAAGTTTTTCAATTCCTTTAAATCGGAGACAAAAATTGCATACTACCGATCACAAGCACAACTAACCATTCTAATTTTCCTTATTTCTTATAAAATTTATGTTGGAACTTTTAAGTTTCTTGGTAAATTAAGGGCTATATTGTTTCCACTATGATAAATCATGGTAAAACAATAATTCTAAGATGGATTACTTGTATCATGTATCTGAAATCTCATGTTAGAGAAGTTGGATATTTTTGTTTACACTAAAATATTGTCCTATGCTAGGTTTTTAAGTTTTGAAAATCAAAAGCACACACATTAGTATATACTTTATATTAACATTTGTTGTCTATATGCCATCTAACCCCCTCAAAACTGGGAATAATGAACTCGTTAAAATTACTATATCCTTTTAAAACCAATGCAGTTCATTGATAACAACTAAGTTATCTCATCAAGTTTTATCTGACCCCTCTCTTGGTGAACAATATAACTGCAGTCAAGTCTGCTTAATGTGATCACTGTTAATGTTAACGAAATCAACAGGTCCCGATCATTCCTATTTAATTTAATGTAAAATACATCGTTTACTGATGGGATCTATGGATTGGGATCAACACGACACTTAAAGATCAAAATTTGTCAATATGCCCTAAAAAACACCTGCTTTCGAGTTTTGTAGTGAAGGTCAATTACTTTTTTCCGAAACTCGGTATAAGTTCACTGTTACACTGTTATGTTTCTTTGCTTTGATTGTTAAAAGAAAACGTTCGAAGGTGTCTGATACATTGAAAGAAAACGGTAAAAGGGGGGGGGGCGAATCCATGCTAGTCATTGGATATCTCCATCGGCGCTTTGCAGATATTTCTGATAAGAGAATTTGATTTTTTTTTGTGTTATTTGAAATCGCATGGATTTCAGTGGTTATGTTTCTGAGCCTTTTCTGTGTAAAATTTTGAAAGCTAGCCATAATATATCTTGTCTGGAAGTCGAAAGAAAACAAATTTATGAGCAGAATCGCATAGGTACAGTGCTAACACGAATGAAAATACAATGTAAGCGACTAATTTTTAATTAATCGGACTACTCGGAATTATAAATTTTACCCTAAAAAATTCAAGTAGCCAAGTACATATTGTGTAAAATTGTTTTAAAAACTTGAATTAGGATTACATAATTTTAATATTAAAGCAAACAATCATCTAGTTTTACTGTTTGCTTCTTTTTATATGAAATCTCTTACTACAGTAAAATCCCGTTACAACGAATACCGATACAACGAAAAATCCCGTTATTACGAAAGTACAGAAAGTCCCCAACCGTTTTTATTTGAATTAGCGATAGTACGGTTACAACGAAATTTCCATTATAACAAAGAAATTTTACGGTCCTGTGAAGTTCGTTATAACGGGATTTTACTGTATTATCAATCTAATAATGATATCAGTTTATTATCAGACAAATGCAATCGCATTAAGCAGACTCATATTAATTTGGCTTGCCCTCTCACTTCAGTCCAGTGTTTTGGTTAAATTGTTGTGAATTTGCATTTTTCTAAAAGCCATCAAGTGTACCGTTATGACAAGACAAGTGGATGGTATCATAAGTAATATGAAATTTGGGTTTAAAGGTCAATACACTGTCTCGTTAAATATCTTAAGTGTATTTTTACGAACAATATTCATAAATCTCCAAAAGTTTATGAATTTTTTGTACTGAAATTTGATTATGTTTTTTAAATTTCAATCTCAAACCGTTTTTATCGGGTGTTAATATTACTTTGGTTTCTATTTTGAAAGTAAACAAATTTTGGGTACAAAAGTTCGCGACGTACCATTTCAGCAATAATTAAATTTGTTGTAAAACATCTAAAGAAATATGTTATGTATTGTTGAACTTTTGTTCTCGAAACAGTTTCTGTGTTTGCAAATGGGCTGATAGCTTAGTAAACAATTAGTACTAGCAAGAATTTTCAGTAGAAAGAATGTGATAAGAAATGTGCAAAATTGAAAAAGAAATTAGAGATAACTCCTGATAATTTTTATGCATAGTTAAATTTGAATTTAAGGTTTTTTAAACAATATTGTTATAAATACCTTGTTATTTTTTGTGATTTATGTTTGATTTCAGAAGGAAAACAACATAAAACTGGGTGAGGTTTGTTTTTGAATGCTTCTTTGGAACATCCAATAACAAATCTTTCTCGGTGTTGTCAATTGTATCATCAGAAGAGTGTCCAATATGTGGCATCCCCAACAGCTTGACAATATTTAACCTTACAGATTAAAGAATATTAAACTGAAATGTTTCTATACTTTGTTCGAAGTTGATTCTAAAATTTGTTTGTTTTAATCTGGTTTTAATATTACTTTTGTTGGCTTCTATTAAGATAATTTTATCTATGATAATGTTAAAATGGTCTTCTGAATCTGGTCTTCTTTCTGATTTTTTACAGACTATTTTATCTATGATAAAACTATTGCTAAAAAATCTGAAAAAGTATATATAAATCAGTTATGCAAGTTTCTATGTTGACGAGTTGGCCAATGCCTTAATGAAAAAGTAGTACACAAATTTTTATATACCTTTATATTTTATTTTGTGTTGTGAGAACTTTGAGTAGAATGAGTGTGATGTGTTCAAAACTGAAAAAATAAAATATTTTCTAGCAGAAAAGTCTTGATATTTTTTAGTATTGGCAAAATTCCCATTTTAATTTTAAGGGTTTTTTTTATCAATATTGTAATAATTAATCTTTTTATTTTTAACGAATAATGATTATTTTAGGAAGATGGAACTGGATGCCTCATGTGAATTTGCTAACTTTCAAAAACATTTTCAGTCGACCACTTAAACATAAAACTGAGTGACCAAACATAAAACTGAGTGAGGTTTTTTCATTTTTATTTGGAACATCAATTATTGCAAACTTTTCTCGGTTCACGGATACATCTTGTATTAATTACCTATGTCTTAATTTCTTATTATTTGTAATATTCATTCACCTTTTATTTGTTCATCACTGTTTTTTCTAGAAATTCATTTGTAATAAAATGAAAAACACACATGGCAAATTTCACCAAGTTAAAAAATTTTTTTCAGTGCATATTACCCCCTTTAATACATAACCAGATCCCAAATATTATGGCAACTTACATGCTGTGGAACATGCTTTTTTAATAAAAATTGTTTTCTTTCTGTGATATCATTAGAACCTAAATAATATTGAAAGTTAGGATTTATTTTCTTGAATATAATACATAGCCTTAGTACTATTTATTGCAAGATTTATTTTCTTGCTTCTGTTCGCTAGACAAAAAGGGATGTTAGGCGAGTTATACCTCAACACATAAATCTTTTAAATCTTCATATATTTTTATTGTGCATCTATTCCTTTTGAACCCATAAGGTACTACTCTATACCAAAAAATTTCGGAATTCTCTAGAATCTAAATTTGATTGACATTATTAAATTGACACACAGTTAATTTATTTTATTTAAAAATTCCTTTTTTAACTTAACTACATTTTTAAGGTTTGTGGAGGTGTTTAAATCTTAATCATCCATAGAATTTTGGAGAGTATTTTTTATTGAGCAATCGAAATGTTTGCTAATTACATTGTTCCTAGTGTAAAGCTTATCATTTTGTTAATATTAATTATATTTTGTTGATTTAAAGGAATTTCTACCCCGTTAAATTTTTAGTCTAATTCTGCATCATGCGAAATTAAAATAGAAAATTTCGAGAATTGGAGAGAAACCCGAATTAAGCAATCGGAATTTTTGTTAATTAACCATCAGTTTAAGTTGTTTGTCTAAAAATACCTTAATTTCTTTTTTTTTTCTCAAAATATAAATTAACAAAACATCGAACGATGGGAGAGAGATTACGCAACTTCGACAAGTCACGTGATCAGTGACGTCAAATCCCGGCATTTGAGGACTGGACGTGTAAACGGGTTTTTAGCACGAATTCTGGATTCCCCGGACCCGGCTTTAAACCCGGGATTTAAAGTGGTCCATGTAAACGGGGCCATAAATGGAGGGTTCAGAATAGAAATGAACCAAGTCCACTTTAGCTACTTTTGAGCTACAGACGTTTAAAGTTAAAGCTTCATAGCAAAATTACATGTTAACGCAAAAGAACTTGCTGCTGCCAAGCGGATATTATCAGAACTAGGACTTGGTTCATTATTGCACTGAAATTCTGAGCCCTCTAAATGTATCTCCATACCTACTTTATGGTGGCATATATGCTCGGAAGGATATTGGTCCGTGGACTTACCTGAAAGAGAAGAGAATAGATTAGTACTTGATGGGGGAAAGAGTGAAATAATGAAGGATGTGAAAATACATTAATTTTTATTGTACGAGTTTATAAGAGCACGTTTTTTTGATACAGTGATCATGTTTGGCCGCCCAAACCTACACTGCGGGGCTGCATCGACTTCCTCATTTACGAAAGTTTTCGAATTTAATTCCAAGAAACAGGGGGGTCTAGGGGGCTTTCCCAAGAAAAGTTTTGGAAAATTTTTCTAAGACAGGAAAAGGTCTAAGACAGGTAAAATCTCATTTTGACCATTTAAAGTGCCCAACCTACAGTCCTAACCTTTGTGAGTAGGGAGATATTTTTATTAGCTAAAATCTTGAAAATTGTATTTTTAATTAATTTTAATAACTTGAAAAAATTTGCGTCCATAGGTACAACAACGTGCTCTCCCTATGAACAGACCCAGTTGTACCTGTGGACACCCTTAAAAAGAAAAGTTTTAGTTGAAAAAAACTAAATATGAACATTTTTATTAATGCATTACCTTTTTAAAGCATATTTCAAGCCTTTTTAAAATTGGAAATATATTTTTTAAAGTAATGTACACTGTTAAAAAAAGTAGTTCAACCTTTCACCATAAACTGGTTCAAATTTAGCTGCAACCAAGGTTTGGTAACAGGTTTCACCAAGTTTTACTAGTTAAAATACCAAAAATTGGTGCTTGCACTAGTGAAAAACCGAAAACTTGGTGAAACCTGTTACCAAACCTTGGTTGCAGCTAAATTTGAACCAGTTTATGGTGAAAGGTTGAACTAATTTTTTAACAGTGTAGTTTTTGATCGTAAATGATCATTAAAACGAAGTTGAATAATAAAAGTCCTGGTTTTTTACCAAAAACACATAAATCACATGGGATTTTCAGATCAAAATTTAAGGTAATAGTTTCATCAATCATGCTGATTGATCTGATCACTTCACTGATAAAAAACCCTATTATATCGACACTGAGTTGTGCAAGCATTTGGTGGTAATAACTTCCGCAAATCTTCTTCAGTAGAAATTTTAAGCTTTTTGTAATCATCATACTTAAATGCGATAGGTTGCTTAAGATTTTACACCATATTTTACACTAAATGCCAAATAGAATCAAAAATTTAAAAAAGTAGTTTGGAGCACAAAATATTTGATTTTTCATCAAAAAAATAATTTGAAAACAATCGCCGACAAATAGATAACCATTTAGAATTAATTTAACATGCATTAAAATGAAACCTGATTCAAAAAAGCCGATAAGCTACAGACATTCACAAGAACGTGTCCGTAGGTACAACAACAGGTGTTTTTGCATTCAAAATTCTATAAAAAATAAAATAATTGAGATCTGACGATTTCATAGTTATATCATCATAGTTATAGGAGTCATCATAGTTATAGGAGAAGAGAAGAATTAATGTAGAGATGCACTAAAAAAATTTTGAGCATCTAAAAACAGTTAATTTATAATATAAATTAAAATAATATTTTAAAGAGCTGATTTTACGTTAGCAACTAGATAGCATCTATTTACATTCAAAATCGACCAAAAATTCAAAATTACATTTTTTCCCGAATTTTAAAATGAGGTGGCTGAAGGTACAACCGTCCTTAGGTACAACACTCCCCCCTATTATACAGCAGGAATTGAAACTTAGGAATCGTACTTAATTTTCAAATTAATACAGATAATTATAAGCAAATTTGTTCACAAATTAGGAATTAGTATTTTGATAATTAAATAGTATTATACAGCAGGAATTGAAACTTAGGAATCGTACTTAATTTTCAAATTAATACAGATAATTATAAGCAAATTTGTTCACAAATTAGGAATTAGTATTTTGATAATTAAATAGTATTATACAGCAGGAATTGAAACTTAGGAATCGTACTTAATTTTCAAATTAATACAGATAATTATAAGCAAATTTGTTCACAAATTAGGAATTAGTATTTTGATAATTAAATAGTATTATACAGCAGGAATTGAAACTTAGGAATCGTACTTAATTTTCAAATTAATACAGATAATTATAAGCAAATTTGTTCACAAATTAGGAATTAGTATTTTGATAATTAAATAGTATTATACAGCAGGAATTGAAACTTAGGAATCGTACTTAATTTTCTGATTGATAATACAGATAACACTGGACAACGATTTTTGACAAAGTTCGTGTAAAAATGAAGATAGCCAATTCCTACTGAATTTGACCTTCTGAACCCGAATACCACCTTAAAAAATCTGGTTTGGTTCGAGTTTTGGAGATACAAGGGGGGTCTGATTTAGCGTAATTAATGCAGAAATGCCACTGTTTTTTAAGAATATTTTAATATACAATACTCTATTACCCATTTAATTGCGCAAAATTTTATCTGAGATGTTCTCTAACAAATACACATTCATAAAATAGTAATAAAATAATATTTGGCAGTGGCGGCTCGTCCATAGGAGCACAGGAGCACGTGAACACCCACTGAAAAAGTAGAACAAAAATCGAATACAAAAATAAATAAGTATCAAAGGAAATATATTCTCAATTTCTTTTTTTGCTCAAAATTATGTTCCCCCCCTTCTTTACTCAATAAGAAAAATTTATTACCGGAAACGCGAAAGAAATCGAAAAAAGACAACTCTTATTTTTCTTTCCCCTTCCGCACGTGTGAGGGAAAAAAATATGAGAATCCCAAGAAACCCCGACTGCTTGCCGGAGATCATTTGAGCTTACGGCAACGCGCAGGAGATCTCCGCTAGCACAGATTTAGTGTGCCGAGGCTTTCACTTTTGAGGTACAGCTTTCTTTTTTGACGTCTGATAGAAGTAATTTTATCGGCTAAGCACTCTTTAAATACAATTTAAATCTTTTCATCAAAATATTTTAATACTTTTGTTATTAATTAGGATTTTTTTAAATGATGTCTTTAAGTAACATTTCCGTGTTTGAGCATCTGTATTTTTCTCAATTGCCGCTGGAAAAAAAAGTTGAAATAAAGAACTAGAGACCAACTCCTCATCTGACCATTGTCCAAGTTACAGATAGAAAAGATAGGAACTTTAAAAGAGAATTTAAAGATGACATTTATGACATAAATGGATTAAATTAATGGAAATTTTAATTTTTTTATAATAGGTGTGAGCACCCTATTAATTAACTCACGAGCCGCCACTGATATTTGGTAAAGAATTTGTCGATAAGAGTCGCCAGGTGGTCGACAAAGTTAAGAGATGTTTTCATGAGAAATATTCCCATGCATTCATGAAATAATCAAACTAATAATACATTAACATCTACCTCTTGATGTTAACGAGTGGCGTTTGTTCATAGATTCCTCTAAATTGAGACTAAAGATGGTATTGCTCCCCAATGGCAATAGCTCCCTTCCATTCCCATTGCATTTGCTAAAGAGACATACGAACACTTGCAGTTACTTCTTCATCGAACTGAGTACGCAAAATATGAATGGGGTGTATGTGCAGATTTGAAAGTAGTGGCGTTATTGATGGGCCTTCAACAGCGATTCAAAAAATATTGCTGCTTCCTTTGTGAATGGAACAGTCGTGCAACAGAATTACACTACATCCAAAAAGACTGGCCTCTCAGGATATGTTTGGAACAAGGAACAATGAATGTCAAGAACTCTCCTCTTATTTCTCAAGAGAAAATAATCTTACCTGCTTTACACATTAAATTGGGCATTGTTATAAGCAATTGATTAAAGCGATGGATAAGACTAAGCCAGCTTTCATTTACTTGCGTGAAAAATTTCACCGTCTGAGTGAGGCAAAATTCAAAGAAGGAATTCTTATAGGTCCTCAGATTAGAGATATTTTTAAAGATTCAAAATTTGAAAACCTTCTAGACTGTGATGAAAAACAAGTGTGGGATGCACTCTGTCAAGTTTGTGTTAACTTTCTAGGCAACGCAAGATCGGAGTATTATAAAGATCTTGTTCAGGACATGTTAGCCTTATACCAGAAATTTGGTTGCCGGATGTCCTTAAAGCTGCATTTTTTGGATTCTTACCTTGATTTCTTCCCTTTTACCTCTGGAAAAATTCATCGATTCATCGATGAGAAAATTCATCGATGAGCATGGTGAATGTTTCCACCAAGATATGTCTGAAATGAGAGCTACGTGTTATAATGGAAAGTAGTCTGTCTCTATGCTTGGGGACTACTGCTGGACGCTTTTTAAAGGATCCAGATATGGAATACAGCCGTAAGAGAAAGAGAACTCGTCAATCATGATTTGGCAGTACTTCATTCTGTTATTTTAATTTATTTATAAATTATGCAGGGAAAAAACTCAAAGTGCAATTTAATGTGTTTTAGGTATTATTTAGAGACAATACCTCAACATTACAAAAAAACCCGAACCAATTTCCAATTTTTATTGCCATATTCGTGTTCAGCATGTCCTAATCTCTGTATAAATAAAAGGCTAACGGGCGATGTATGTATGTATGTATGTGTGTATGTGGGTATGTCCGGGGTAATCTCTTGAAATAGGCCACGGACCGAAACCAAACTCGACGTATAGACGTATTCCGAGTCGGGGAGTAACTTGGGATAGTTTTCCAAGCTCGAAAATCGAATAATTACGAGTAATTAACGAATTTATAGCCGAAAACGCTTATTTCTCCATTTCTCTACAAGAGTAGATCTGCTCGACTCACTATTGCGAACGAGATGAAAACTTTAAAAAATAAATATATTTCAATACGAAAAACTGGATATTTGCGCATTTAAAAAGGATATTAGTTGTGAATACGCGAAAATAAACTCAAAAAATTTATTTTCAAACGTTATTTTCTTCTACTTCAAGATATTTTCGTTTAAAATAAAAATATTTATGGAAAAGTGAAAATTTTTTTCATGGAAAACGACTTAAAAATAAAACATTGTTTCAAATGAAGCGGTTCACTAGACTTTAAAATTTACTAGATCTTTTATTATTGTTTCAAATTTGTTATTTTCGTTCACCAGACTCACTAGAAAACATTGCCGAGAATACCGGGAAAAGAAAAATTACCGGGAACACCGGGATATGAAAAATTACCGGTAACACCGTGATATGAAAAATTACCGGGAACACCGGGATAGGAAAAATTACCGGGAACACCGGGAAAGGAAAAATTACCGGGAACACCGGGATAGGAAAAATTACCGGGAACACAGGGATAGGAAAAATTACCGGGAACACCGGGATATGAAAAATTACCGGGAACACCGGGATAGGAAAAATTACCGGGAACACCGGGATATGAAAAATTACCGGGAACACCGGGATAGGAAAAATTACCGGGAACACCGGGATAGGCAAAATTACCGGGAACACCGTGATAGGAAAAATTACCGGGAACACCGGGATAGGAAAAATTACCGGGAACACCGGGATAGGAAAAATTACCGGGAACACCGGGATAGGAAAAATTACCGGGAACACCGGGATATGAAAAATTACCGGGACCACCGGGATAGGAAAAATTACCGGGAACACCGGGATATGAAAAATTACCTCGAACACCGTGATAGGAAAAATTACCGGGAACACCGGGATAGGAAAAATTACCGGGAACACCGGGATAGGAAAAATTACCGGGAACACCGGGATATGAAAAATTACCGGGAACACCGGGATAGAAAAAGGCATCTGGGATACCGGGATGATTGGTAATTGCTGCTTTAAAAATTATAAATATATTTTGAGAAAACTTAATTTAAAAAAAATTATACACTCCACCCGTGCAAGGCCGGGCATATCAGCTAGTCTCTGTATAAATAAAAGGCTAACGGGCGATGTGTGTGTGTATATATGTATGTATGTGGGTATGTCCGGGGTAATCTCTTGAAATAGGCCACGGACCGTAACCAAACTCGACGTATAGACGTATTCCGAGTCGGGGAGTAACTTGGGATAGTTTTCAAAGCTTTAAAATCGAATAATTACGAGTAATTAACGAATTTATAGCCCGAAACGCTTATTTCTCCATTTCTCTACTAGAGCAGATTTGATCGACTCACTATTGTTAACTAGATGAAAACCTCAAAAATTAAATATTTTAACAGGAAAAACTCGATAATTGTCCATTTAAAAACTATATCAGTTGTAAAAACACCAAAATAAATTCAAATAATTAATTTTGAAACGTTAGTTTCCCCTATTTTAAGATATTTTCCTTTAAAATTTAAATATTTATGGAAAAGTGTAAATTTTCTTCATGGAAAACGAATTAAAAAATAAAACATTGTTTCAAATGAAGCGGTTCACTAGACTTTTCAATTTACTAGATCTTTTATTATTGTTTCAAATTTGTTATTTTTGTTCACTAGACTCATTAATTTACTAGGAAACATTGCCGAGAACACCGGGAAAAGGAAAATTACCGGGAACATCGGGATAGGAAAAAAAAGTACCGGGATTACCGGGACATAAAAATTACCTCGATCAGCGGGATAAGAAAATTATCCGGAACATCGGGATAGGAAAAGTACCGGGAACATCGGGATAGGAAAAGTACCGGGAACATCGGGATAGGAAAAGTACCGGGAACATCGGAATAGGAAAATTACCGGGAACACGGATAGGAAAAAGACGTCTGGGATACCGGGATGATTGGTAATTGCTGATTTAAAAATTATAAATATATTTTAAAAAATTTAATTTGAAAAAAATATATATACACTCCACCCGTGCAAGGCCGGGCATATCCGCTAGTCTCTGTATAAATAAAAGGCTAACGGGCGATGTATGTGTGTGGGTGTGTATGTATGTGGGTATGTCCGGGGTAATCTCTTGAAATAGGCCACGGACCGAAACCAAACTCGACGTATAGACGTATTCCGAGTCGGGGAGTAACTTGGGATAGTTTTCAAAGCTTTAAAATCGAATAATTACGAGTAATTAGCGAATTTATAGCCCGAAACGCTTATTTCTCCATTTCTCTACTAGAGCAGATCTGCTCGACTCACTATTGTTAACTAGATGAAAACCTCAAAAATTAAATATTTTAACAGGAAAAACTCGATAATTGTCCATTTAAAAACTATATCAGTTGTAAAAACACCAAAATAAATTCAAATAATTAATTTTGAAACGTTAGTTTCCCCTATTTTAAGATATTTTCCTTTAAAATTTAAATATTTATGGAAAAGTGTAAATTTTCTTCATGGAAAACGAATTAAAAAATAAAACATTGTTTCAAATGAAGCGGTTCACTAGACTTTTCAATTTACTAGATCTTTTATTATTGTTTCAAATTTGTTATTTTTGTTCACTAGACTCATTAATTTACTAGGAAACATTGCCGAGAACACCGGGAAAAGGAAAATTACCGGGAACATCGGGATAGGAAAAAAAAGTACCGGGATTACCGGGACATAAAAATTACCTCGATCAGCGGGATAAGAAAATTATCCGGAACATCGGGATAGGAAAAGTACCGGGAACATCGGGATAGGAAAAGTACCGGGAACATCGGGATAGGAAAAGTACCGGGAACATCGGAATAGGAAAATTACCGGGAACACGGATAGGAAAAAGACGTCTGGGATACCGGGATGATTGGTAATTGCTGATTTAAAAATTATAAATATATTTTAAAAAATTTAATTTGAAAAAAATATATATACACTCCACCCGTGCAAGGCCGGGCATATCCGCTAGTCTCTGTATAAATAAAAGGCTAACGGGCGATGTATGTGTGTGGGTGTGTATGTATGTGGGTATGTCCGGGGTAATCTCTTGAAATAGGCCACGGACCGAAACCAAACTCGACGTATAGACGTATTCCGAGTCGGGGAGTAACTTGGGATAGTTTTCAAAGCTTTAAAATCGAATAATTACGAGTAATTAGCGAATTTATAGCCCGAAACGCTTATTTCTCCATTTCTCTACTAGAGCAGATCTGCTCGACTCACTATTGTTAACTAGATGAAAACCTTCAAACATTTAATATTTTAACAGGAAAAACTCTATAATTGTCCATTTAAAAGCTTTATCAGTTGTAAAAACATCAAAATAAATTCAAATAATTAATTTTGAAACGTTAGTTTCCCCTATTTAAAGATATTTTCCTTTAAAATTTAAATATTTATGGAAAAGTGTAAATTTTCTTCATGGAAAACGACTTGAAAATAAAACATTGTTTCAAATGAAGCGGTTCACTAGACTTTTAAATTTACTAGATCTTTTATTATTGTTTCAAATTTGTTATTTTTGTTCACTAGACTCATTAATTTACTAGGAAACATTGCCGAGAACACCGGGAAAAGGAAAATTACCGGGAACATCGGGATAGGAAAAAAAAGTACCGGGATTACCGGGACATAAAAATTACCTCGATCAGCGGGATAGGAAAATTATCGGGAACATCGGGATAGGAAAATTATTGGGAACATCGGGATAGGAAAATTATCGGGAACATCGGGATAGGAAAATTATCGGGAACACCGGGATAGGAAAAAGACGTCTGGGATACCGGGATGATTGGTAATTGCTGATTTAAAAATTATAAATATATTTTTTAAAAATTTAATTTAAAAAAATATATATACACTCCACCCGTGCAAGGCTGGGCTAGGGTGGGTCAAAAAATTTTTTTTCACATTTTCCCAGGGGCACAGCGACAAAAGGGTGCCAAATGGTCTCAAACTGACGTGTGTAAAATATTATTCGATTATAATAACTCTTTTTGCCTCCGGATCGGCCTCAAAGTTTGGAATAGTATAGTAATTTCATGTAAAAATGGAAAAATGAAAATCAAGTTTTTACCTCGATTTCACGAATCCGTCATGAATGTAAATGTGCCCAATGGTATAAAAATCATCATTGAAGACTATAAAATAATTATAAATGAAACTAGAGTTGAAATACTTGAAGTGTAATACAACGTATTTTAAAATATCTCAATGGTTAGAACTGGCAATCAAAAATTTCTTGCTGGAATCATAAAAATATGCAAAACTCTCATTGCCGGTTGAGTAGGATTTTAAAAAAATTAAATTTTTAATAAAAATTGGGTATGTCAGAAGGTTGGTGCCTTTTTTGGGTTATATTTCAACCCCAAGGAAAACATTTGGATAGTTGTTTAAAAGTTGGGGTTTTCCTTGAAATTTCTTTGGTATATTAGGAATATTTCATCCCAAGTGACCCCATATGAGTCACTAATGTCCAAAAATAAATTAAAACCACATTTTAAGAGTCAAATTTTGAAAATTTTTCTTCAGAAGAGCAGTAGATCCCCGTTTTCAGCATAAAGCTCAGTAATCCCCTAAGTTTTTTAAATAAGCTACATTACTTTTCAAAACTTACTTGTAATTATCTTAATCAGTTAAATTTGCTATATTTTAACTTTTATGAACACATAAGGTAATGCTAAGAAGCCATTTTGAGTCAATCTTCCCTCCAAAGAAGTATAATTTCATGGGCCTGGGTTTCAGTCTATTGTAATAGCAAAAAAATAGGTAAATTATGACTGAGGCGAATCATAACTGCCTAATGAACGAACTATCATTTGACAGTTGTTTCAACAAATTTTTGCGATCATATTTGGATCCAAGACCAGCCAGTGAAATAACTGTCCGCTGAATTTTAAAAGCGCGGCATATTTATCAAAAATATAACTATTTTTACTTTTAAAAATTAAAAATACCGCTTAGTACTAACCAAACTTGAGGGAAATGTATCTGTGAACTACCAATATTTAAAATATGTACCACTGACAATCCACTGTTTGTTGGCAAAAAAGAGCCTCCTATTCTACGGCTATTGTTAATATGATAGCATATTACATTGCCACTTTGGCAGTTGTTTTTGTATTGATAATACATAAAGGTGACTAATATGATTAAAATTCCTTTTAAAGACCCTTATTTGCGAGCTTTAAGAAGTTATCTCCAAAAAAACTTAATTTATAAAATTTTAAAAAAATATGAAAAATTGAATATTTTTGTTTTATTTGAGGCCAATCCGGAGGCAAAAAGAGTTATTATAATGGAATAATATTTTACACAGGTTAGTTTGAGACCATTTGGCACCCTTTTCTTGCTGTGCCCGATAGAATTTGTAAAAAATTTTTTTCGCCATAGGAAAATGACCCACCTTACTGGGCATATCCGCTAGATTTTTTTTAAATTTTTTTACTTTGTTCACTAGATTTATTAATTTACTAGAGAGGGAACACTGTGATTTAAAAATTACTGGTAACACTGGGATAGGAAAACGTACCGGGAACATCGGGAGAGGAAAAATTACTGGGAACACCGGGAAAGGAAAAATTACTGGGAACATCGGGAGAGGAAAAATTACAGGGAACATCATCGAGATAAGAAAATTTACCGGGAACACCGGGATAGGAAAATTTACCAAGAACACCGGGATAGGAAAATTATCGGGAACATCGGGATAAGAAAATTTACCGGGAACACCGGGACAGGAAAAAATTACCGTGAACACCGGGATTTTAAAATTACCGGGAACACTGGGATAGGAGAGAGGCGCCTGGGATACCAGGAAGATTGGTTATTGCTGATTTACATAATAATAAATGTATTTTAAGAAAACTCAAAATAAAAATCTTATACACTCCACCCGTGCAAGGCCGGGCATATCCGCTAGTCTCTGTATAAATAAAAGGCTAACGGGCGATGTGTGTGTGTATGTATGTATGTATGTCCGGGGTAATCTCTTGAAATAGGCCACGGACCGAAACCAAACTCGACGTATAGACGTATTCCGAGTCGGGGAGTAACTTGGGATAGTTTTCAAAGCTTTAAAATCGAATAATTACGAGTAATTAGCGAATTTATAGCCGAAAACGCTTATTTCTCCATTTCTCTACTAGATAGATCTGCTCGACTCACTATTGTAAACGAGATTAAAACCTCAAAAATTAAATATTTTAACAGGAAAAACTCGATAATTGTCCATTTAAAAACTATATCAGTTGTGAAAACGCTAAAATAAATTCAAATAATTAATTTTGAAACGTTAGTTTCCCCTATTTTAAGATATTTTCTTTTAAAATTTAAATATTTATGGAAAAGTGTAAATTTTCTTCATGAAAAACGACTTAAAAATAAAACATTGTTTCAAATGAAGCGGTTCACTAGACTTTTAAATTTACTAGATCTTTTATTTTAGTTTCAATTTTTTTACTTTGTTCACTAGATTTATTTATTTACTAGAGCGGGAACACTGTGATTTAAAAATTACTGGTAACACTGGGATAGGAAAACGTACCGGGAACATCGGGAGAGGAAAAATTACTGGGAACACCGGGAAAGGAAAAAATTACCAGGAACATCGGTAGAGGAAAAATTACCGGGAACATCGGGAGAGGAAAAATTACTGGGAACATCGGGAGGGGGAAAATTACCGGGAACATCATCGAGATAAGAAAATTTACCGGGAACACCGGGATAGGAAAATTATCGGGAACATCGGGATAAGAAAATTTACCAGGAACACCGGGACAGGAAAAAATTACCATGAACACCGGGATTTTAAAATTACCGGGAACACTGGGATAGGAGAGAGGCGCCTGGGATACCGGGAAGATTGGTTATTGCTGATTTACATAATAATAAATGTATTTTAAGAAAACTCAAAATAAAAATACTTATACACTCCACCCGTGCAAGGCCGGGCAAATCCGCTAGTCTCTGTATAAATAAAAGGCTAACGGGCGATGTGTGTGTGTATGTGGGTATGTGTGTGGGTATGTCCGGGGTAATCTCTTGAAATAGGCCACGGACCGAAACCAAACTCGACGTATAGACGTATTCCGAGTCGGGGAGTAACTTGGGATAGTTTTCAAAGCTTTAAAATCGAATAATTACGAGTAATTAGCGAATTTATAGCCCGAAACGCTTATTTCTCCATTTCTCTACTAGAGCAGATCTGCTCGACTCACTATTGTTAACGAGATGAAAACCTCCAAAAATCAAATATTTTAACAGGAAAAACTCTATAATTGTCCATTTAAAACCTTCCTACCCCTTTGGGGTCTTTTTCGACCCCAGACGCACTTTGACGCTTGATATCTCCCATGCATTTTTGTTTTGACAATTTCCGATGCTACTATTCCTTAATTACGCAAAGTTTTACAATGGGTAAAAATTTTGGAGTTATTATTCCATTTTTAAGTGTCTTGGGAGAAATAGTCACATATTCCCCCTCTGGGGTCTTCTGAGACCCCAGCCATGAATGGCTGTAAAACAGTATCAAATAAAGTTTAGTATTTTATTTTTTGTTGTATTATAGATAAAAAAAGGTTTGCATGTTTGTTTAGAACGTTTGGAGAAATATTAGAAAGATATTTTCGTAGAAATTGTCATTTTTTTTACAAAAAGAAGATTGCGGCTAAATACATTGAATCACTCGCTATTTCTTAAATTTTTTATTCACATTCTAAGAAAAGTATGCTATTTATAGAAATCTTTTGAGTATCTAACAGTTGCAGCAAAAAAAACTCAGACAACTGTCGCCATTACTTCCTGTTGAACACATTCTTTACAAAAACAATATAAATACATGGTTGATTGTAAATAGGTTTTTATATTCAGTCTTCTTTGAAAAATAAGAATGCTTTCAAATATTTATGAGTGTTTACGGAAGTCCAGAATGTGATTTCGAAGAATTATCAAGAAAAAAAACAATTTTATGTTAAAACTTACATAAGCAAGCGAGATACTGATTTCACTAAGAAATCTGAACCGATCATTTTTTTTGTATTATTTCAATTTTAAAAAGAAGAATCCAAACTTTACATGTTTCATAATACTAAATAAATTAATCTGGGGTGACAGGTAGCTGATAATGCAGAATAGAGAATCTATGCAGCTTCATAAATCGTTTAAAATAAACTACTAAATTCTACCCGTGCAAGACCGGGTATATCAACTAGTATGCTTTAAACAGTGTGATTATAAATATTTTAAGTAAAACAACTTCAATGTAGTTCATTTCTGTAATTTAATTCTTGTTTGAAGGTCCAGATGTTATAAAAAACGTGTATCAAAAGAAACCCAATTAAGCCGTAATAAGACGAAAAAAATGAGAAAAATACCAAAAAAATTGGATAAATTATTCTGAAGCATCTTTCTAGAAATAAAAAATGACAATTCTTCTCCATTTAAGGAATTTTTAACCTTTATTAGAGTCATAGGCATGTTTTACGCATGGGGTCCTCAGAGACCCCACGAGGGGAATATGTGACTATTTTTTCAAGAGGGTAGGAAGGTTAAAAACTATATCAGTTGTGAAAACGCTAAAATAAATTCAAATAATTAATTTTGAAACGTTAGTTTCCCCTATTTTAAGATATTTTCTTTTAAAATTTAAATATTTATGGAAAAGTGTAAATTTTCTTCATGAAAAACGACTTAAAAATAAAACATTGTTTCAAATGAAGCGGTTCACTAGACTTTTAAATTTACTAGATCTTTTATTTTAGTTTCAATTTTTTTACTTTGTTCACTAGATTTATTAATTTACTAGAGCGGGAACACTGTGATTTAAAAATTACTGGTAACACTGGGATAGGAAAACGTACCGGGAACATCGGGAGAGGAAAAATTACTGGGAACACCGGGAAAGGAAAAAATTACCAGGAACATCGGTAGAGGAAAAATTACCGGGAACATCGGGAGAGGAAAAATTACTGGGAACATCGGGAGGGGAAAAATTACCGGGAACATCAACGAGATAAGAAAATTTACCGGGAACACCTGGATAGGAAAATTATCGGGAACATCGGGATAAGAAAATTTACCAGGAACACCGGGACAGGAAAAAATTACCGTGAACACCGGGATTTTAAAATTACCGGAAACACTGGGATAGGAGAGAGGCGCCTGGGATACCGGGAAGATTGGTTATTGCTGATTTACATAATAATAAATGTATTTTAAGAAAACTCAAAATAAAAATACTTATACACTCCACCCGTGCAAGGCCGGGCAAATCCGCTAGTCTCTGTATAAATAAAAGGCTAACGGGCGATGTGTGTGTATGTGGGTATGTGTGTGGGTATGTCCGGGGTAATCTCTTGAAATAGGCCACGGACCGAAACCAAACTCGACGTATAGACGTATTCCGAGTCGGGGAGTAACTTGGGATAGTTTTCAAAGCTTTAAAATCGAATAATTACGAGTAATTAGCGAATTTATAGCCCGAAACGCTTATTTCTCCATTTCTCTACTAGAGCAGATCTGCTCGACTCACTATTGTTAACGAGATGAAAACCTCCAAAAATCAAATATTTTAACAGGAAAAACTCTATAATTGTCCATTTAAAAACTATATAAGTCGTAAAAACGCTAAAATAAATTCAAATAATTTATTTTAAATCGTTAGTTTCCCCTATTTCAAGATATTTTCCTTTAAAATTTAAATATTAATGAAAAATTTTAAATTTTTTTTTCATGGAAAACGAGTTTAAAATAAAACATTGTTTCAAATGAAGCGGTTCACTAGACTTTTAAATTTACAAGATCTTTTATTTTAGTTTCAATTTTTTTACTTTGTTCACTAGATTTATTAATTTACTAGAGCGGGAACACTGTGATTTAAAAATTACTGGTAACACTGGGATAGGAAAACGTACCAGGAACATCGGGAGAGGAAAAATTACCGGGAACATCAGGAGAGGAAAAATTACTGGGAACATCGGGAGAGGAAAAATTACTGGGAACACCGGGAAAGGAAAGAATTACCAGGAACATCGGTAGAGGAAAAATTACCAGGAACATCGGTAGGGGAAAAATTACCGGGAACATCGGGAGAGGAAAAATTACTGGGAACATCGGGAGAGGAAAAATTACCGGGAACATCATCGAGATAAGAAAATTTACCGGGAACACCGGGATAGGAAAATTATCTGGAACATCGGGATAAGAAATTTTACCGGGAACACTGGGACAGGAAAAAATTTCCGTGAACACCGGGATTTTAAAATTAACGAGAACACTGGGATAGGAGAGAGGCGCCTGGGATACCGGGAAGATTGGTTATTGCTGATTTACATAATAATAAATGTGTTTTAAGAAAACTCAAAATAAAAATACTTATACACTCAACCCGTGCAAGGCCGGGCATATCCGCTAGTCTCTGTATTGTTCACTAGACTCATTAATTTACTAGGAAACATTGCCGAGAACACCGGGAAAAGGAAAATTACCGGGAACATCGGGATAGGAAAAAAAAGTACCAGGATTACCGGGACATAAAAATTACCTCGATCAGCGGGATAGGAAAATTATCGGGAACATCGGGATAAGGAAAATGATCGGGAACATCGGGATAAGGAAAATAACCGGGAACATCGGGATATGAAAAATTACCGGGAACACCGGGATAGGAAAAAGGCGTCTGGGATACCGGGATGATTGGTAATTGCTGATTTAAAAATTATAAATATATTTTGAGAAAATTTAATTAAAAAAATTATACACTACACCCGTGCAAGGCCGGGCATATCCGCTAGTCTCTGTATAAATAAAAGGCTAACGGGCGATGTATGTGTGTGTGTGGGTATGTATGTCCGGGGTAATCTCTTGAAATAGGCCACGAACCGAAACCAAACTCGACGTATAGACGTATTCCGAGTCGGGGAGTAACTTGGGATAGTTTTCAAAGCTTTAAAATCGAATAATTACGAGTAATTAACGAATTTATAGCCCGAAACGCTTATTTCTCCATTTCTCTACCAGAGCAGATCTGCTCGACTCACTATTGTAAACGAGATGAAAACCTTTAAACATTTAATATTTTAACAGGAAAAACTCGATAATTGTCCATTTAAAAAGAATATAAGTTGTGAAAACATCAAAATAAACTCAAATAATTTATTTTCAAACGTTAGTTTCCCCTATTTTAAGATATTTTCCTTTAAAATTTAAATATTTATGGAAAAGTGTAATTTTTTTTCATGGAAAAAGACTTAAAATTAAAACATTGTTTAAAATGAAGCGGTTCACTAGACTTTTAAATTTACTAGATCTTTTATTATTGTTTCAAATTTGTTATTTTTGTTCACTAGACTCATTAATTTACTAGGAAACATTGCCGAGAACACCGGGAAAAGGAAAATTACCGGGAACATCGGGATAGGAAAAAAAAGTACCGGGATTACCGGGACATAAAAATTACCTCGATCATAGGGATAGGAAAATTATCGGGAACATCGGGATAGGAAAAATTACCGGGAACACCGGGATATGAAAAATTACCGGGAACACCGAGATAGGAAAAAGGCTTCTGGGGTACCGGGATGATTGGTAATTGCTGATTTAAAAATTATAAATATATTTTTAAAAAATTTAATTTAAAAAAATATATATACACTCCACCCGTGCAAGGCCGGGCATATCCGTTTGTTATATAGCTCAGTGTTTCAAATTTGTTATTTTTGTTCACTTTGTTATTTTTGTTCACTAGACTCATTAATTTACTAGGAAACATTGCCGAGAACACCGGGAAAAGGAAAATTACCGGGAACATCGGGATAGGAAAAAAAAGTACCGGGATTACCGGGACATAAAAATTACCTCGATCAGAGGGATAGGAAAATTATCGGGAACATCGGGATAGGAAAATTACCGGGAACACGGATAGGAAAAAGACGTCTGGGATACCGGGATGATTGGTAATTGCTGATTTAAAAATTATAAATATATTTTTAAAAAATTTAATTTAAAAAAAAATTATACACTCTACCCGTGCAAGGCCGGGCATATCCGCTAGTCTCTGTATAAATAAAAGGCTAACGGGCGATGTGGGTATGTCCGGGGTAATCTCTTGAAATAGGCCACGGACCGAAACCAAACTCGACGTATAGACGTATTCCGAGTCGGGGAGTAACTTCGGATAGTTTTCAAAGCTTTAAAATCGAACGTTTTCGAGTAATTAACGAATTTATAGCCCGAAACGCTTATTTCTCCATTTCTCTACCAGAGTAGATCTGCTTGACTCACTATTGTTAACGAGATGAAAACCTCCAAAAATCAAATATTTTAACAGGAAAAACTGGATAATTGTTCATTTAAAAGGGATATAAGTTGTGAAAACGCTAAAATAAATTCAAATAATTTATTTTCAAACGTTACTTTCCTTTATTTCAAGATTTTTTTCCTTTAAAATTTAAATATTTATGGAAAAGTGAAATTTTTTTTCATCGAAAACGACTTGAAAATAAAACATTGTTTCCAATGAAGCGGTTCACTAGACTTTTAAATTTACTAGATCTTTTATTATTGTTTCAAATTTGTTACTTTTTGTTCACTAGACTTATTAATTTACTAGACTTTTTATTATAGTTTAAAATTTGTTACTTTATTAAGATGAAAAAAGACACCGGGATAGGAAAAATTACCGAGAACACCGGGATAGGAAAAAATTACCGGGAACACTGGGTAAGAAAAATTACCGGGAATACCGGGAAATGAAAAATTATCGGGACCACCGGGATATGAAAGAGGCGCCTGGGATAGTGGGATGATTTGTAATTGCTGATTTAAAAAATTATAAATGTATGTTGAGAAAATTTAATTTAAAAAAAATTATACACTCCACCCGTGCAAGGCCGGGCATATCCGCTAGTCTATTATAATTAAACATTTTTATCATTTTCACTGTTGCCCAGTGTAATTATTATCAACAGTTTTGTTCACTGATAAATTAATATTTTTGCTGGTTTTTAATTAAATCTCTCTATATTAAAAAAAAGTTACTGTCACCGCCGCCGCCGCGGCCGCTGTTTCAGAAAATTTAATTTTTCAACTCTTTGAACTCTCATATCGCAAAAACTACTTGATAGAAATTCATGAAATTTGAAATGTTTGTAGAGGAATACTTGGGGCACATTATCGAACAAAAAGCTAACTGATGTGATAATTATTACTGGGGTATTTTTAAGGTCAAAGTTGAAGTTTTTCTTTTTTCGCCGCGTAATCCAGTTCAGCAAAATCTATTGGCAGCAGAACTATGATTTTTTGCAGCCTAATACTCTGAAGTATGAAGATGTGCACTACGTCGCCCTTTTTTCGAATTTCGAATTTGGTTTAGAGTAATTAATTATTTAATTTTTGAAATTTTTGACACTTTTTCGTTTTTTTCTATCTAAAATGAAAACTAATCACGGTATCAATGTGATTTTTTAAACACTTATATTCTTATTTTTTAGAAAGAGATTGGCGTTTAATTCTTTAAAAAATTCTAATTAGTTTTGGAATTATTAAGCATCAAAGTTTCATTTTTTTCATAGTTTTAGTAGGTCTTTATCAGACGTGTTTAATGTTTTTTAATTTTATATTTGCCTGTTCACTAGATTGTCGCGTGCACGGATATTTAAATTTAAAAGATTTCAGGCGCACATTTTTGCTCTACGTTTGCTAGCGATATAGTTAGACTTGGTTAAAAATCTCTTAAAGATACTACGATATTTTTTGAACCACTGGAGAAATAAATAATTTAGATTTTTGAGTGTTATTTATGCCGATGAAAGGAAGAGGATTTTCCGGAAGTTTGTTTTACTCTGCTAAAGATCGATTGCAGATATTGCAGATCTGCATACTGTCTACTGCATAGTAGTTACGAGGGTTGGTGAGCGTAAGCGAGCAGAGGGCGGTAGCCCCCTATCCATTAAATTATTGATAATTTTAAAAAAATATTGCAGTAAGAGTTTTATTTTGATATTTTCGTGGTAATGATCCGAATTAAATTATTGAAACGTTTGAGAGATAAAAAGTTTCGATATTAAATTATCATTAACTATACTCTCTTCATTTAGAATTAGCGCCTGAGACGTAATGTATTAAAAGCAGTTATTATTCTAATTATCATCGAAAAAATTTTCTTCTGCATTATTAGCGTGCATTAAGCATTATTGAGCGTTTTTATCCTGTTTCAGGAGCCTATTCTAACTGAAAAGACTATAAGCAGACAAGTTCTAGATCTAGGTTGTACTGGATAGTTGAGATGAAACAAGCGAGCTCTGCTCGCTAAGATCGCGAAGCGATCTTCAAAGAACTGCGAAGCAGTTCCGGGGGTTGGTGAGCGATAGCGAGCAGGGGGCAGAGCCCCCTAGTTAATAAAAATTTACTAGTATCCTTGATTTGTGATTGAAATAGATGAGTTCGATTCTACTTTATCGATACTGACCAATCGATTCCAGGTTGAAATCGAAACTTAGGAAGGAATTGAAACTTAGGAATCGTACTTAATTTTCTGATTGATAATACAGATCAACAGTTTTGTTCACTATTCAATTAATATTTTTGCTGGTTTTTAATTAAATTAATAAAAATTTACTAGTATCCTTGATTTGTGATTGAAATAGATGAGTTCGATTCTACTTTATCGATACTGACCAATCGAAACTCAGGAATCGATTCTTGAGAGCAAGTGAGAGTTTTCTCACAAAAAATTAAGAGTTTGAGATTTGGCAAGTTGTTTACCCTTAATGGAATGATTAGATGAAACATTATTTTTAGGGAAATTTACAAACATTTTCTTAAGGAATACTTCCCCGCAATGTGGGTTATTAGGATACACAAAATGTTAATAACATTTAAAAAAAGGGCATTAACAAAACCCTTTAAATAAACTCTAGTTTTATATCATACCTCGCTGAATCAGGGCAAGGCTTTATGAATCGATAAGTGAGGTGTTATGGTAGGGGAGAGTGGGGCAGGTTTCAACAGTTTCGTTTTCGATTAAAATTGTTTTCTCGTTAGTTATGCGGTTGATTGAAATGCCATCTAGTGTTAAATAATGTTTTTTATCATAAGAACATGTGTCCGTTGTGTTTCCACCATTTTACCATTAAGATTATTTATAATCGAGTAAAGTTGATTTTGACGTCTCAAAGTAAATTTTTGATTTCTTTGAAAAAATCTGATTTTACCCTCTTTTTATTAATTTAGGTGAGTGATTTTTACATATATTATTATTTAAAGTCTTCTGCTTTTATGTATACCATTTTCAAACTGATATCTTTATTCTGAAGGGATTGAGAGGTCTTAAACCGTGACGACCAAAGGTGGGGCACCTTTCAACACTTAGGGTGGGGCAGGTTTCAACACCCCAAATATGCGTTTTTCTTGGTATATTGAGCTTTCGCAATGTTTTTTCTTGAAGTAAACTATTTTCAATTAATTATATGACAATTAATTGTATTTTATTATGGTTAATAATTTATTTTTAACGAAAAAACTGCTGAAAATTGGTTTATATTATTTACATTAATATACATACAATTTTTAAAGTTAAGGCTGCTAAATGAGCCTTAAAAACAATTTTTATGCATTTAGTAAATATATAAGCATCGATTTCAATAAAACTTTTTATTTTATACCTCTCTCTGATGTTGAGTAACTAGCAAAATTTTAAATAAATTAAAACAGGTTAAAAATAAAAAATTGGCAAATTCTGATTGAAAAATACTAAAATTAACAATATATTTTTAAAATACTACTCAAAAGAACTTTTAAATGAAAAAATAAAGTTAAACACACTTATTTGAGTCAAAAAACACAAAAAACAGAAAAACATCAAAATTTGGAAAAAATTTTTTGGAAATTTTTACTCCAAACTAGTAAAATATCTAGATTATAATGTATATTTCAATGTATTAAAAGTTAAATCAATTGAAACTTTCAAAATTTAGAAATAAACCCGCTGTTGAAACCTGCCCCACCTCTTGTTGAAACCTGCCCCACCCGGTTGCCAGATTTCAACTGAAGAGAACCTTTTTTAAAACGCAATTTTGGACTACTTAATTTCCTCTGAGAACTTGGGTAAAATTACTGGATGTGTCCGAAAGACCACGGTAGGATATGCAAGTGAAAGTTTTACGATGCGTCAATTTGTTACGTCACAAAAAAATAAAAACCGAAATCTGTTGAAAGGTGCCCCACCTTCCCCTACAGTACCTTGCGCAAGTCAAAATAAAATTAAATACCTATATTTACACTTTTTTTTACTGGTGATCAATTCTGTTGGTATAGACGGAAAGTTTTAGAGCTCCGTTTTAGTTGAGCCAAGTTAATATAATTTAAATTATATTAAAACTTCTCACAAACTTTAATTTTCATAGAGCTCCTTTTATTCAATGTATGCAGAGTATATAAAGAGTTTTTTATGGGAAAAATAAAGTTCTCTTCTTGCAAAGTTTGAGCTCTCTACCGTAATTAGAAAGACCTAAAGCTCTGTTAAGATTAATTAAAAGTATAACTTGGAAGCTTTTTCCACATTTTTCTCAAAAACCTATCATTATTTTATTATAAAGTACAGTTAGTTATCATTAAACGTGTTTATTTACTCAATCATAAGAGTTATAATATAAACTACTATGAAAATGGGTTCTATGCAAGTTATTTCTAAATTGAGTCCATAAAATTTTTTGTTATACTGATATAAATAGAAATTAAGTAGACCAACTACAGGCGTAAGCCCAGCAAGGTTGGTCCAGTCCTTTTAACTTAAACTACCTGAATCCCAGTATCTGTCAATTTTCCTCTTGAACTCGTTTACCCCACTTGAATTTACAATTGTTTCAGGCATCGCATTCCATCTATCCACTACCCTATTAAAAAAATAATGCTTCCTACAATCCGTCTTAAATTTTCCTTTATTCAATTTGAATTTGTGACCCCTTGTTCTATTACCCGTATTGAAATCTAGTCCCTCTGTGTCCCCTTGCATTTTAAAAAGTTGAATCAAATCCCCTCTAATCCTTCTTTTCTCTAGAGTGAACAAATTTAGCTTCTTTAATCTTCCCTCATAACTTAAACTGGATATACCCTTGACCATTGTGAACCCTTTCAATTGAATCAATATCTTTTTTTAAGTATGGAGACCAAAACTGAACAGCATACTCTTTTTCCATTTTTGTCAATTTTTTTTAAATACATTTTTATTTTCACATTGAATTTGAACTCCGTTTGGACATCCGAATACAGAGTTGAAATTTTGGGCGTGAGTTTCTATTAACGTAAAAAAAGTAGAGGGTGCCCAAAACTCTATCGGGAAAAACATTTACACAAATGCAGAGAGAAAATATTTTTTTCGCCGGTTGCCTGAAGAAAACTAATTAAAAACAGTAAAGCACCGTTTAAAAGTTTCTCGTTAATACGACTTTTCTATTGATAAGCCGTTTTCGAAAAGTGCAAATTCATTCCTATTCATTTTAATACAAAAATTCTTCGTTTATACGACGTACAATATCGTTATACGTCGTTTTCCACTGTCTTAGTGATGAATTTTTTCAAAATTTTGTAAAAAGATTTGATATTCATATACAATGCGGTGGGATTTAGTGTTTAGACCAGGCATGGGGCAAACCAGTATGAAATAATTTTGCAGAAAATTTCCAAAATATTTTCTGGGGGAGGATCCACAAACCCCCTTAATTCTAGGAAATCTATTGTTAACAACTTTTTTAGGACGTTCAGCCAGGTGCAAATCTTACCTAAAAATATAATTTAATTTATGCATATAATCTTACTTTTATGTATACATTTTTTATTTATGTATACGATGTGATTTTATCCCTTTTGTCTCTTAAATGGCGTTAAATCTCCTCTTTCAATGAATCAGGAGCTGTAGCCCAAAATTGATATTTCTCAGTGACCTATGTATCGAGTTAATGTCCTAAGGCAGTGGTTCTCAAACTGTGCTCCGCGGAGCCCTTAGGGCTCCGCCAAGCATTTCCAGGGGCTCCGTGAAGAAATTTGATATAAATACAATTTGCGTTGCTCTGAAATGTTTTTTTAGAGCTCTAAATAACCCTTAAATTTAAGTTGATTTGGTGGGTAGCTTCCAATGAAGTGTGCTCTGTTGAATATAGTTTTTTTTCTGGTTTTTTTTTCATAGTTTCTATAGTTTTCTTTTTTCTATAGTTTTTCTTTTTTTCAAGTCTTTCTTGGTTCACCAAAGCAAGTTAAAACCATGTTATTTAGGGTCAAATTTTCAAAATACTTTTGGGGAGAACCCCCATATTGTACTAAAAATCTCTATTATTGTCAATTTTTTTATAATACGTTCGTTTAAAACAAGTATAAAAAAACTGTTTTGAAGGATCATATTTCACAAAATTCACCCAGACAATTGTCAACAATTGTCTTGTATCACAATTGGAATTCAATTAATCAAAATTTTTCTTACATTGAATTCTCTTAGATGCAAATTATACCTAAAAATGTTTTAAAAAGCTACGTTAAACCTGTCAAATATGCATGGGAGGGGTTGTGGAATAATTTTGGAACCCCATTAAAATAAATTTCTGTTATACGCTACTGCATTTATGTTTTTATTTCTTGTAGCAATGGTTTTAATTTAATTTGCTTTTTGTACCTTGAAAAATTTATCTTCTGAAAAGGGCTCCGCGAAGAATTTGTCTCTTGAAAAGAGCTCCGCGACATAAAAAGTTTGGGAACCCCTGTCCTAAGGAAATCTTTATCCTTGTTTATGATTGACTACAGTGAGATTTTCCGGAAATAAGTTTAAACCTGGATGTAAAATATGAATTTTGAATGATGCTCAACATTCTATGGCTTGGTAAGACTAAAGAGAACCTTATATTGGGATTAAAACATTTTTATCGGTCCTATTTTTATATAAATAACTATAAAATTCTAATAATATTCAATTCAACAACTTAGTTAAGCAGGTCAAATTACATATAATACATAGAATATGTGTATTTGAAGTTTAAAGTAGTAATTTGGTAACCTATTTTTTCTCCAGATGAAAATTTTCAAAATAATTCGGACTCAAAGTAAAATTACTTGTCGACCCCTGCTCTAGAGCAGGGGTTCCCAAACTATTTTTAAACCATTTCCTAGCTGATAATGCGTTTTTATTTAAGTTTCCTTGTCGTGAATTCTTTTTTACTCAAGAGGTTCATACTGCCTTTGAGTTTGCCTTCACTTACTTAAGGGCAAAAAAAGTCCTTTTAAATACTTTATGAAATGTTTTTTTTCCTGAATTTGTCATTGATATTAAACAACCAAGACAATTTGAATATCTTCCCCATACTATAGGGATAGTAATTTGCTTAAAAAAAATTTTCCCACCTTTTCTGTTAAATATTGAATTAGCAATTTAACCGTACCCAAATTTAGAAAAAGGTATTGTGCATAAATGTCCACACTGCTACACTGAAAACTCGTCAATTTTCAAAATGAACTACAGTACAAAAACATAGCCACACTTATAAAAGAATGTCTATACAGGGTGTTTCAAAATTGCGTTGCACGGCTTTTATTCAGAACCAACGCCTTCTAGGATCACGGAAGTAAGGTCTACCCCTAGGTAAATGACCCTAGAGAATCCATTGAGATGACTTACAGCGCCCCTAGCGGTGAAATTAAAAAGTTAAAAAAATTAATTTAAAAACTAAAGGAGATAGAGCAAAAACCTCAGAAGAGAACTGCTGCCAACGTCAAGAAGAACTCACAGAAAAAAGCTTGATCAAAATATCTTGAATATTCGCGGAGATATTAGCATGTGAAAATAGCACTTTTTCAGGAGTCAAAAAAGAAAAAGTTCGCATATTTGCAAATTTTTTTTAATTTTTTGATTAAATTTTGTGTTTTTTAATCTAAGAAAACTAAAAACTACAAAATAACACTGAAAAATTTGAAAATATGCGAACTTTTCCTTTTTGACCCCTGAAAAAGTGCTATTTTCACATGCTAATATATCTCCGCGAATATTCAAGATATTTTGATCGAATTTTTTTCAGTGAGTTCTTCATGACGTTGGCAACAATACTGTAATTGAGGTTTTTGCTCTATCTCTTTTAGTTTTTAAATTAATTTTTTTAACTTTTTAATTTCGCCGTTAGGGGCGCTGTAAGTCCTCTCAATGGATTCTCCAAGCACACTTACCTATTACCTAGGGGTAGACCTTACTTCCTTGACCCTAGGAGGCGTTGGTTCCAAATAAAAGCCGTGCAACGCAATTTTGAAACACCCTTTATACTGGGATACTATAAATAAATTAATTGGATGGGATTGCAGGGTTGCGATTGGACAAAAATGTCGCTTAAAAAGCAAAAATTTAGAAAAAAAAAGCAGAAAATCGAAAATTTTTGGTACACAGAAATGGGACGTGGTGGAACTTTTTTACTTGCAGATATTTGAATAGCTATATGAATGAGTAACAAAAATAGTAATTTGGTTCTTGTTAGGAAACCACTGTCGACTAGTGTTATGAATGTAGAACAGGGGTTCTCAAACTTTTTACCATCGTGACCCACTTTTGAGAGGCAAAATCTAACGCGACCCACCGACTTTTCAGTTATTTATAATTAACTGAACTGAGATAATTATCTCATGCCCCCTCACCACAGAATTTTAACTTCTCTGACTGGGGGTGTTCACCAACTATTTAGTTATAAAGGGTATGAAATAGTTTAATTGTGGTCTAGCAATGATCCCTACAGTAAAAAGGGGGGTCTGGGGGTACTCCCCCAGAGAAAATTTTTAAATTTGACCCTTAAAAACATGGTTTTAGCAATATGGGATAAATTACATCAGTTGCATCATTTCCCAAGAAAGTTTTTAAAATTTGCATTGACCCCCCCAGTGTGGATGGGGAGAAACACTAAATATTTTTTTCAAATCTCATTTGAATAACCAACTAGATTTGCATTATCGGCACATTAAAGTGACACACATAGTACGTATTTACATTAATTGCCTTTTCCGTTCCACTCCAAGTAGTGTAGTTTTTCCTCAAATTTTTATTCTTTTTACTATAGTATGGTAATTTGATAATTTCAAAAGTTCAACTAATAGTTTGATAATTCAAAAGTCAATAACACCGTTTGTGAAAAATTAAAAATATTCTCGCGACCCACAGTTTGAGAAACTCTGATGTAGAAGGTAGAAGTTATTCATGATTTTGTTTAGGCACCAAAATTATGACAGCCCCCCCCACAATCCTTATAATCACTTCTTTTTTAAAACTTAATGGCTGATATATCATCTGCCTTATTTTAAATCGACACGTAAACAACACGTAACCCATACAAATCATTTGGATGTGAGCCATTAAATGTAATATTGTAACATTCAAATAGTGGTGAATAAAAAAACCAATTGACGAAAATTTAGTTTTTAGCTTTTCTCTCTCTTATTGAAAATTCTTTTTCTCGTAGTATGAACGACTGCCACTCAAGCCAGATTTTAGGGAATGACGTCAGTGTTCGCAAAGGGAGAAATCCAATTCAATGTCATTCGAAAGATCCTTTGATTTCATATCGACAGTCACCATCACGCTTGTTTTGAGATCAAGAAGGGATTAGTATTTCTAACGCTGATTTAACACATTCACTCTTGATTATAATCAAGAGTGAGTTTAGTTATTTTTAATTATTTTTTTTGTATTTTTAGGGGGTAATTACCTCTTAAACCTATCCATTTGATATAAATTTATCATATTTTATTAATTTGAACCTTTCTTGTCCCCTGGGGGGCAGTTTGAAGACTAAAACAATGCTTTTTGACCCTGAAAATCGAGTTTTAAGTTATATATAATGTCGTCGAAAAACGTAAAAGGGGGAGGGGCTGTTCCTTGAAAATCCTGAGTCAGTTGAAAATTTTAACGGTGATTTTCGTATTCAGCGACCCAAAGTCCATAAGAAATGACTATTTTCATCAAGGAAAAAATTTTGAAGGTCAAATTTGTTGAACAGTGTTATTTGTCTCACAGCACTTAATTTCCTTATAAACATGGTTTGAAAAACTGATAATAAGGAAGTTGCATGTGTCAGTTTTTCAAAAACGAGCAAGTGTTCCGTATGGTTTTTTGTATGGTAAAATCAAATATCTGGTCTATTTTTTTAAAAAAGATACACAGGTAATTAAATATTTTAATTTAAAAGTCGAGAAAAAAAACACGTGACTGAAAACGCTTATTGTTTAAAGATGTCAACAATCATACCATCAACTCCATTGCTTTCCAAATGTTTATCGTATGATGACGTTAACATACCATGATCCCAAACTCTTGGCGTTTTCGCGCGCTTTTAAAAAGTGGATTTCTGTTAATTTTTTTGGCAATCAAAAAATTTCTTGATCGGCCTCAAATTTTGGGTAGTTGTTTATTTTTGCAAGAAGAATAGATTAAAAAAATCATGCAACTTCCTCATCATAGATACTTCATACTTGCATTTATGGTGATGTTACAAACTAGTTTTGTTTTTAGTTTAAAGCAAAAGTGTGAAAAAGTTTTGGGAATATAACTTCTTTCTCAGGTTAAAGAGAGAAAGAGGGGAAGAAAATAATTACAATTTTTGAACGATAGTCTTTCGAACAGTCAGTCAGTTGACAGAAAGACAGTCTTTCAAATGTACTTTCATCAATCGTATTTTACATCTTATCTCTCCTTTTTTTTTAGCTCAAGGAACACTTGAAGGCACTTTGAATCCGCTCAACACTGAATACTGTAAAGACGTAGAAACAATTACAAATAAATAAAATGAACTCTCGTCTCAGCGCCATCCATCAAACTGAGTTTGTTTCGAAGATGATAGTGACTTTTCTTCGTTTAGAGATTGGGAAACATTGTTTGGATAATCTTCCTCCTAATTGAATAAGATGAGTGTGTAATCCAATACTTTTTAGGTGTGTATGTTAAAATAATTAATACACTTGCAATTTCATTTAAATTTCGATTTTTGTTATAAAAAACTATTTTCTAACACTAATAATAATAATAAAAAGAACAAAATTAAACAGTCAAAAAAAATTCCACTTTTGGTGAATTTTTTCTACAATAAATAAATGCCACTGTTAAGGGGTTAAAAATCTAAGAAGTAAATTCTATTTAATATATCATACCTCGCTGAAACATGGCAAGGCTGTAAAAAAATTAAAGCTTTTAATGTCAAAAGTACATTATACAAGTCAAAGTATAATTAACTACCTATATTTACACTTTATTTACTGGTGATAAAAATATTACCTAACATCTACTCTATGGCCCTCCACGTCATTATAATCATTGAATCCGTCTCGCGGATTCGAAAAGGTTGCCCATACCTGTTTTAAAGGTTGAATTCTAAACTTCACAGCAACGTTTCCTGTGAACCCCCAGTACCTCACTAGGCGGAAGGAGAAAGTGAGTAAACACAAAGCCTGTTGGGTTGATAGGAGGAACTTCGATATGCGAATCGTGATGAATAAAAAGACACTATTTATACATGGGTTTAACGAAATAATCGTATTTAAAAATGGCGTTCTTCTGACGTAATTTTCTGGGGGAGAACCCCCAGGCTCCCCTTACGGAGTGGTTTCATACTGACACGATTAACAGCACATTTTACCCCTATTTTTAGTACCACCAATAAGGAAGTTGCATGTGTCAGATTTTCAAATTCAAACAAGTGTTCCGTATGGTTTTTTGTATGCTAAAATGAAATATCTAGTCAGTTTTTTAAAAAAAATGCACAGGTAATTAAATATTTTAATTTAAAAGTCGAGAAAAAAACACGTGACTGATGAATGCGTTTATTGTTTAAACTATAAGATGACGTCAACATTAATACCATCAACTCCATTGCTTTACAGCAATGTTTAGTATAAGATGACGTCACATCCAAACTCTTGGCGTTATCGCGCGCTTTTAAAAAGGGGATTTTTGTTAATTTTTTGGGCAATCGAAAAATTTCTCGATCGGCCTCAAATTTTGGGTAGTTGCTTATTTTTGCAAGAGGAATCGATTAAACAGAAAGTAAAAAAAATCATGTAACTTCCTCATTATCAATTTCAATCGTGGGGAATGAGTAGGAATATTAATGGGGTAGGAGGTAGGAGTAATTTTTTTTATTTTTTCGAAGCGTATCTCAGCGCTTACCAAGTCCCGAGTTTAACCCTTTATTTACCGACGGTACTTACAAGTACCGCCAACTCTAAAATTACATAGAATAACCATCCTTGCGAATATATTGACGATAATTTGCAGGAACACTCTTTCAGTTATCCTCTTCCAGGATAAAAAGCAGCGAAGGTTCTATGATGAGTATTTTAGCGGGAAATGCGAATAGATTTAACTGAAGTTGTAAGTTTAGCTGCCATTCAGATTATTGTCATTTTTGTTCCCGCAAAAAAGTAGCTAAAGTCAAAAGTTAAGTGTGTTATTTTTTATGACTTATTACTGCGATAAAAAAAATCTATGTTTTTCTTGTATTGTGAGAATATTTTAGCACCCCGCCGTGTTCTGACAGTACCCAAAAGTATCCATTTAAGTTAATTAGCTCTAGCGGATTCAATTTTCCAAAGACGATTATTTTATTTATGTATACCCCTTAATTTTCAATTTAGTGACTCAAAAAAAGTATTTGCACGAAAAAAATTGCAGCGAATCATAATGCGGTAAATAAAGGGTTAAATTCAGTGCCTAAGTTTACTTATTAGAATTAATTTTAATATTAAGTAATCACCCTTCGCTATTCCATAATTTACAGAATTTTCTTAGAGGGGGGAGGTAGTAAAAATTTGTACTCACACATACTTTAAAAAGGTTGAGAAACACTGGGACAGGGCATGGTCACTTTACTGTACCTATACTCTGTTCCACTCTAAGTTGGCACTGAAGAAAAGACTATGGTGACTGAATTTATCTTGGACTTAACATAGACTCTAACTTGAAATTGAAAACTCATATATCTGAATCGGGGAAAAAATTACGCTTTATTTTATTTAATTTTTACCACCTAAAAAATAAAATTGATTTTTCGTTTCTAAAAACTTTATATTTTTCTTGGTTCTATTCTTTAATAAATTATGGTGTTACTGTTTGGGGCAGGAGAATATAAATCCAACCTTTAATTTATATTCAAAATGAAATATTCAAAATTTTAAATCAGCCGTCATATCCTGATAATTTTAGATTACTCAAATTATTACCTCTTCGTCACAACGCTTTTTTCCGTATTATACTTTATTTTTATCGTAATAAATCTCTATTTAACACTATAGCAAGACCATATAATACTAGAGCTGTAGCAACTTATCAAATTCCCAAATTTTCTAAATCAATTTTTGTAAGCATTTCTTTTACCTCGCACCAAAATTATACAATAGTTTACCTTTAAATCTAACCTCCATTAATAAATGTTCAGAGTTCATAAGAAATTTATTTGAGTTATTAATTAATATCGACGACCTGGATTTATATTTTCACTTCAATGAAGCATATTTTAGTTAATGGTTTACCAGCTTGCTGCCATCATTATTTAGCTATTGTTTTATACAGTTTTATGTTTGTGTTGTTGTAATTTGTAATATGTCATTTGTCCATATAATTTCTTTTTCACCTGTACGGGAAGTTTCTTCCCCTTGGCGAATCACATGATGTTTAACTTTTCTGTGTTTGTTCTGTATGTCTAATAAAGTTATAGATTATTATTAAAAAAAATTCGAAACAAAAAAATTACAGCCAGGAAATCGGTTTCCAGCCAATCAGCCGCAATGGGTTCTACCCTACTGTATTCATTCGCGCTAGACTTTTAACATATGATTAAATTGAGTTATATGATAAAATCACAATAAACTACTTACCCTACAATAATGGACCGGAAACCAAGGTCTGATGCTTCAACTGAAAAAAAAAACACGATTTAATTAGAAGTGATTGAATTCTAGGTGCTGCAATATCATTATTGACCTTTCTAGGCATACTCCCAAAAAATTCTTTGAAACCTTTTGGAAACTTGTGTTCATTTCTGCCTTGAGAATATTGCTGTCTCAGTTATTGATTTTGAACTTGGTCCTCTGTTCCTTAAATATCACGTTATGTTGTCCCAAAAAGGTTTGTGTTGGTTAAAAGTGGGTGGGAAGAATCTAACTGTCCTAAATGTTCATCCTGGCATCAGTATTTAGTTAACCATTAAAAAAAGTTAAGGGTTTCGCGAAAAACACCCCCAAACGAGATTACACCATCTCTGAATTTGACGATTTGTGCAATGCACTCGAGAGAAAGACTTCCCTTGGTCAAATTTTAAACTCAAGCTTGCCCAATCGACTGGGGGAGTGCAGGGCCCGACTCACAAGTTTAGAGGCCCTGGACAAAAGAACCATTTGGGGGCCCCCGGCATAGCTTTAAAGAAAACATAAATCTATTTGATAACAAAAATAATCATTTTCAATCCTAGTGTTGTTACGGGCAATATGATATACCCGGGCATTATTAATAATACCCGTGTATTTTGGGCAAAGTGATAAATTCAATGGCATTTATTAATGAGAATTTATCACTTTGCCCAAAATACAGGGGTATTAATTAATAAATTTCATGCAATTTGGGGCACTCTGTATAACCTAGTATAACCCCAAGAAAAAAGCTTCTATTTATATATCTATCCTTCCAGCTGTTAGCCAAGGAATATTTACCTAAATTTATAAAATTTTAAATTGTCATTACGATTTCGGAATGCTGCAATCAATATAATTTCTAATTCTATAAAAAAGGTGGTGACTGTATTGCACCATGAACGCGCTCAAAAGAAGTTTCTACTATTGGCGTTTAGGGGCTGTTCAAATGATATGTAAGCACCTAAGGGGGGGGGGTTTGCTCTTTACTTATTTATCCTGATAAGGGGGATGTGAGTGATGCTTACGTAAGATACTGTATTTTCGAAAATATCTTGTTTCTTGCATAAATAATTTCAAAACTCAACCATCGAATTAGGAAATCTGACTGAGCACTTTTTTCTGGGGAGACCCGGAAAAAATTTTGAAATTTTAACCCCGAAATATAGTGTTTTGACCCATTTTTGAATCCTTAGGGTTACACCCAAAAAGAACTGCTCCTTGTATGTCTCCTAATTTTCAAGGGGGAAAAAACCTATTTACAGCCGTATTGACCATCGTGGTTTAACCATGGATTGAAGGATTATCCGCTGAACGAAGTAAAACGTTTTGCTCCAGGCACCTATTCCAAACGAACAGACTATAGCTCAGAGCCGAAATCACATTTTATTTCGGGGATACTTTTTACACTAAGAGAAATGACTTTCAAATTTGTGTAAATCGATTTTTTCATCTAGGTATCATGGGTGTAGCCAGGGTTCAACTTGGGGGGGGCAAGCAGGGTCGACTTTTTTTTGTTTGTTTGTTGAGATCAATTTTAAAGCCCCGTGAGGGAGACCTGTCTAGTTTCAACACGGGGTCTGGGGGTCCTCCAGAGAAAATTTTTGGAAATAGGACCCTAAGAACATGGTTTTAAATTGTTTTTTTTTGTACACATAAACCCAAATTTGGACTTACATTTTTAGGTAGAATTTTGATTTTAATGAACTTATTACAAAAAAGTTTGTTTGTTAAAAAAATTTTTTGTATAACAATATAATAACTCTTGGATAAATAATCTTTTAGGGGTAACTCTGATCTTATAATGTATTTACTGCTCTATACCTTTATAATATAAGAACAATAGATAAAAAAACAAGCAGTTTTTTAATTATAAATTTTACATACAGCATACAACTAACTAATGAATTTCCATGAGTTTTATTTGTTTAATAATTTTGATTTAAATTAATGATTTTATTCATTATTAAAATCACAATTTAAATCAAAGTGATTCAATCAAGCAACCTGAATGCATTTTTCAATGAACGCACAAACATGTGCTCCCGAAAAAACGCTATGTTCCTCATTCTATCCTTCCCCACCCGCGAATAAAATGGAATGGTTCTCTAGGTTGGTAGGTGCCTTCGGATAGAGGGCCTAGTCCCGCAATGTAGGTCATTAGGATACACAAAATGTTAATAACATTTAAAAAAAAAGCATTAACAAAAACCTTTAACAAGGTGTTAATAATATTAGAATCTATCAAGTAAATTCTATTTTTTATATCATACCTCGCTGAAACAGGGCAAGGCTTTGAAAAAAGGTAGGAGAGTTGGGAGATTGAAGAGTACTACGCTCTCGTCAAAATAAATAATTAATACCTGTCTTTACACTTTTTTTACTGGTGATCAATTCTGTTGGTACAGACGGAAAGTTTTGGAGCTCCGTTTGCGGTGAGCCAAGTTAATATAATTTAAATTATATTAAAACCTTTCACAAACTTTAATTTTCTTCGAGCTCCTTTTATTCAATATGCAGAGTGTAAAAAGAGTTTTTTTATGGGAAAAATAAAGTTCGATCAAGTTGCCAATTTTTTAGATTTGCTGCCCTTCTTGCAAAGTTCTCTACCGTAATTAGAAAGACCTAAAGCTCTGTTAAGATTAATTAAAAGTTAGACTTAGAAGCTTTTTCCACATTTTTCTTTAAAACCCTATCATTATTTTATTATAAATTACAATTAGTTATCATTAAACGTGTTTATTTACACAATCATAAGAGTTATACCACACGATGAAAAACTATGAAAATGGGTTCTGTGCAAGTTATTTTGAAATTGAGTCTATACTATTTTTTTGTTATACTGATGGGACGGATTTTCCATTTTTGTCAATTTTTTTAAATACATTTTTAATTTTATATCGAATTTGAATTCCTTTTGGACTTTTAATCGGAATGTAGAGTTGAAATTTTGGGCGTGAGTTTCTATTAACGTAAGAAAGGTAGAGGGTGCCCAAAACTCTATCGGGAAAAAACATTTTTGGGGCCACTCTAATGCAGAGGAGAGATAATATTTTTTTGCCTGAAGAAAACTAGTTAAAAACTACAAAAGCCGTTTAAAAGTTTCTCGTTAATACGACTTTTCTATTTATAAGCCGTTTTCGAAAAGAGCGAATTCATTCATATTCATTTTAATACAAATATAATAGGAGAATATAATAGGTTTTTTTACTAATTTTTCAAAAAATATAGGATTTATAGGAAGCATAGGAGGTCTGCGACCCCTGGATTTGAGGTGAAGAACATAGAAAGGGGAACGCTGTAAAGCTCGAAGGTAAGCAGTGACCACTAGAATCATATCTAAAGTAATTATTTTTTTATATATTTATATAGAAACTATTATCAACTTAATCACTTGTTATTTTTTAACCGGTTATCATCCCCTATATATAATCCTGTTCATTTCCAAACACCGCCATAACAGAATAGTAAATATTATAGAAGTAAATATTAATAAACCTTTTGCAAAATTTAATTGAGAACAAAAGAATGAGAACAACCTAGGCGACTCAATGCATATCTGTTCTTTTTAGAATAGTTGAATCGCAAGTAACAGTTACCATGCAGATCCTAAAAAGTCAGGGAAAAGAAAAACTCAATATCAATTGAGTGAATGGTCAACCTAATAATAAATAGTTTTGATGGTAATTAGTTCCTTACTGCTCTATGAACCTGCTCCTGAGCTTTTTTACTCTTTATTCAAAATAATAGTTTAATCAGCTCTGTTCCTTTTGGTGAAAATGAGCGGTTAAATTCTATATCTATTTCGATTGTGGCGCAAAGGTTGGAAAAAACTAGGTGAAAAGTTTTTGAAATTGTTCCAACTTTGCTTCTCGTATCCATAAATAATACAGGGATAGTAAAAGTAAGGTATAAAAGTTTAAAAAGTAACCTAGTACAAGTACTCCATGGGTTATTATATTAGCCACCAGTAAAAAGTAACAAAAACAATTTAGGTTTATATAAAATGAGACGAAAATGCTGGATGGAATTAAAACTGTTTAAGACACTTGTTATTTGTTTCCTGTTATATTTTATTTTCCCCTTTTCCCCCGTTGTTTTCCCTTCACCGCCTTAACAGCAAAGTAATTATTACAGAATCAACTCTGTATATATCATATTCAATTAATCACATATAACCGAGAACAATAGAGGCAACTCATATTAATTTAGTTCCTGTTCTTATTAGAATAGTTAAATCGCGAGTAACAGTTAAAAATCAAGCGTCAGTAATCGATTGCATCAGGGTTTTAAATTACTTGTAAATTTTTGGATTGGCTGGTTGTTTCTGCAAACACAACTAACTAATAAACCGAAATTAATGTATCAACTTCAGCATAAAGAACAGACACTAGGAAACTGTTACTTTTTCCAGAATCGAAATATCTAAGGTGAATTGGAATAAAAATTCAAGGTCAATCAATCGAGTGAATGCAAGATGAATAGTCTTAACTGGGAAAAAAATCAATCTACGGTTTTAATACTGTTTTGTTCCTCACTGTTCTATTAACCTGGTATTGGTCTATGCGTAATAACAGTTTCCGCGAATCTGCTCTTTTTTGGGGAGCTTTTAATTCTTGCCTTCCTGAATGGTTCGAGGATCAAAGGAAAATCGACATAATTACTATTTTAAATAAGTTTTAAAAAAAGGATTATTAATGCAAAGTAAACGGAATTCGCATGGATTTCGTAACATATATCAAACTATAGAAAAAAAAGTAATTTTAGAATATTCTTTTCATGGTATGACAATAAATAGGAGGTGAACTGAAATTACACTGGTGTTCAAAATTAAAAGAAATTACACATTTGTTCGATTTTCTCCAGATCTACTTGATAGATTTTGATTTACTTTGGTATGAACATAGGTTGGTATAATACTAAATAAATAATCATTCAAAAATTGTAATACACACTCATGCGCAGAAGTAATAACCGACAGAGTTGAAAGGTATGAAATATCGGTTCCAGAAGAGAGCAAAATAAGTGGGTTTATAAGGGGTATGACATCCTCCCACTATCATGCAAGCGTCTTTGAGTGATGCTATGGCGTGAATAAGGCAGATAATAAAATTTCCTGTTCATTAAGCCTACTTTCTCAAACACCCCGTTTAGGGGATCTGAAGGGTATGTGGAGGGGGTAGCAGGATGCAAATACCTTATACAGGGTGGTCCTTAATTCATGGTACAAACTTCTAGCGGTGTTAGAGTACACCTAGACAGGCCCGTAGCCAGGAATTTCACTTTGGTGGGGCACCCACTTTTTCAGGGGGGCAAGGGGGTTTTCAGGAGGTATCATAGGCATTACGTTCAACTGTTTGACTACGGGACAAAACCCATCAGGCCTAAGGAGCTGTTATAAGACTTTTGTTTCGGGAGGAGTTGGGTCCTAAACTTTTCTAGTTTTACTTTTTCTGTTATCTTAAGTTTTCCTTTTTTAAATTTTAGAAATTTGAAGCTTAAAGTACTGTTTTGGCCCAATTTTAAATCCTTTGGGTTAAAGTATAGAGGAACTGCTCCATGCTAGCTCCAGAATTGAAATGGAAAACTTGAAAATCGAGGTGCCCCCCTCCTTGTTAATCTTTAAATAGACATAATTTTATAAAGGGTGTCAACCTAACCTCCCTTTTCAGTCCTAGCTAGGGTACATAAAAGTTTTTTCGGTAGGGGCCTAAAAATATTTGTCAGCCACTCCCATGCATATTTAAAAGATTTAATGTAGTTTCACATTTTTGGGTTAAATTTTCGTTTAAGAGAACTTTATTAATTCGTGTGATCAGTTCATTTATTAATATAAGAACAATTTTATGTTTGTAATAATGGGGATACACGTATGAAAGGGGGGTCTGGGGGTCCTCCCCAAGAAAATTTTTGGAAACTTTACCCTAAAAACATGGTTTTAAACTGCTTTTGATACTTTTAGACTGACATTCGGATATAAATTTTTAAGCAGAATTTTGATTTTGATAAACTCGTTACTTAAATAAAATCGTGAATAATAAAGATTTAAATACAAATGGGGGCCCTCCCCCAGAAAAATTTTGAAAATTTAACCCTAAAAAACTGGGTTTTAACTTAGAGGGAAATAAAGAAGAAGGGGGCAGCTGCCCCTCCATGCCCCCATGGCTGTGCTTGTGGATGGAATTTGTGAAAATTCTCTAGGGGGGGCAAATGAAGATACCAGGGGGGGCTCAGCCCCCCCTCGCCACCCCGTAGCTACGGGACTGCACCTAGACCAGGGATGGCGAATCTATGGCACGCGTGCCACTGGGTGGCACGCGACCGGTATTTCGGTGGCACGCGACATTCACAAAAAATGACACACAAAAAAACTTTAGTACTAAACCAGATATTTCCTACTACATGAAAACTCCCCAAAACCAGATTCAGAACACTTTTTAGCTTGCTGAAATTCAAAACATTTTCGGGGGAGGACCCCCGAACCCCCCACTCACCTCTTAGGTGCAGTTGGGCCGTTCAAATATTACGTAACAACATTTTCTTGGTCATTTTGGACTCCCTTCTCCCCTTTTGTCAGCAAGGTAAGCAAATCCCAACCGCCAAAATCCAAAATCATGGATGCAAAAGGAGCCTGATTACTTTACGCAAAAGGGGGCATATAAGGGGGGGGGCGAAGGGGCCCTGTCCCCTCCGAAATTCGGACAAGGTATACCAAAACAAGTTAAAACCCAGTTTTTTCGGGTAAAATTTTCAAATATTTTTTGGGGGAGTGCCCCCAAACCCCCTCTTCTATTGAAAACTTTTTTATAATACTCATGAAAATCAAAATCCTACCTAAATATGTCCGAAATTAGGACTTAGATGCACCAAAAACTTGGTTAAAACCATGTTTTTAGGGTCAAATTTCCAAAAATTATCTGGGGAGGACCCCCAGGCCCCCTTTACTTAGAACTTTATTATTATTTTTTCTTAGATTAAATTCTAGAAAATACAAATTCTACCAAAAATGTATTAAAAATCTGCATTAAACCTATTAAAGATGCATGGAAGGGACTGAGGAATAATTTTTGGCCCCTCCCGAAATAAATTTCTATATACACCACAGACTTTACGGCCCACCCACCACTTACCACTTGAGCACTTTAAGTTAGAAACTTCTGTTCTAAACTATCGACCCTCAATGGAGGATTTCATTTTCCAAGGGTTTAAAGATAATTTATTAAATAAATAACAAGTGGCACACTTGACACCTGAAAATCATAAACCGTAATATAAATGGCACACTGATCGAAAAAGGTTCGCCATCCCTGACCTAGACGATCAAGAATTGGTATAGGAAGGGGGGTCGCAGTTACACAGTTAAAGAGCTAGGTCCTAATGTAGTGCGAGCGCGTTTCAAAAGGCCGTTTTTAGAAGGCCCGTGTGACGAAACAAAACATAATAAAATGAAAAACATTATTGTATGAGGTACAGGAGTATCCGTACTACTTAAATCCTCAATGTGATAGAAATTGAACCACTTTCTAAACCGCGGAGTTAGTTTCAAAAGTGCAATATTAATCTTTTAGTCAAAGAATCACATTCCTTAATGGTATTTAGAAAAATGATGATCGGGGAAGGAATTTTCAATGATCGTATCATGGATCATTGAAACTGTTTGATCATTGAAAATATCTTCCCCGATCATCATTTTTCTAAATACCATTAATGGAACTCCATTGTTTGACTAAGAGCACGTTTTAAAACTCACCCCACGGTTTAGAAAGTGGTCCAATTTCTATCACATTGAGGATTTAAGTAGTACGGATAATCCTGTACCTCATGCAATAATGTTTTTAATTTTATTATGTTTTGTTTCGTCACACGGGCCTTCTAAAAACGGCCTTTTGAAACGCGCTCGCACTACATTAGGACCTAGCTCTTTAACGGTGTAACTGCGACCCCCCTTTCTATACCAATTCTTGTTCGTCTTGATGTACTCTAACACCCCTAGAAGTTTGTACCATGAATTAAGGACCACCCTGTATAGAGTCCCTCATACATCTTCATAAGGGGTGAAGTCTTTAAATCTGGCTGCTGTAGCATTTTTAAAATGATGATGTTATTATTAACTATTATTGTTATTATGTTACTAGCTGATATGCCCGGCCTTGCACGGGTGAAGAGCATAAATTTATTATTTATGGAGTTTGCTATAAAAACCAGCTCATTCTATATTTTTTGAAATCCCCTTTTTTGCATGTTTTGAAAATTTAGAGGGTTCTTCATAACCTGGCGAAGGGATATAGCTCAAATCCAGCTCATTCCAACCCAAAATTAGATTAAAGTGTGAAAACTATGATCTCAACTGTGAAATTTCAGATCATTTGAAAAAGTTAAGTGAATGTCATTTATTTAAACTCGTAAAGACACAAATATTAACTGGTAAACTGAAAAAAAAACAGTTTCACACAACTTAAATGAACAAAAAAACTGAAAAAAAGCATGAAAAATCGTGTTTTTGCATCAAAATCAGCTCATTCCAACCTAATTAGTGTAATGCAACTGGAATGAAAATGAAAAACTAATCAAATTCTAGGTGGTTGTACCTACAGTTAAAAATTTAAAAAACAAATTTAGCATTAGAACTGTGGACGTGAGAAGTTTTTTGTCTCTCCTGTAAAATTTCCAAAAATGGAATAAGCTGGTTTTGATAGCAAACGCCTCATTTTTAAGTTTTCCCAAATACATTTCTAATTTTATATTATATCAGCATTTACCAATCATCCCGGTATCCCATGCGTCTTTCTCATATTCCGGTGTTCCCGGTAACTTTTCCTATCCCGGTGGTCCTAGTAATTTTTCTTATCCCGGTGTTCCCTGGTTGATTAAAAGTCCCTCAAGCAATATAATTTTTGAATGATTTCCACATGGAAAAAGTATTCTTAAAATTATTTAAAATTGCTTAGATCCCTTGATTAATCATATCTTCAGGAATTAACGTTTTCAGTGAAATTATTCAATAATTAAAGCTTATTTCATTTTGCAATTTAAGAAAAAATCAATCTTTTCTAGTTGAAAGGGAGTTTTAATGGTTTTTGTTTGTTAACCAACTTTCTTAAAAGCTAAAATATTATCACCTTTTCATTTTACATCCTCGTTTCCATGGAGACTATTTTAACAACATGATAATCCATAAAGCTTTTTAAAATACAAAAATTAAATAAACTCTCAAATAAAAATATGTTAAACTGTACTTAAAATTTTGAAATTTCATTGAAATAAATTTTTAAAATATTAATATAATTTTTAAATAGATTTGTACCTAGTGTTTCTATTAAAAAATTGTTGTTTAGCATTAAATTTTCTTTGTAACAATGAAGTAAGCAGATCTCTTGTTGAGGAGAAATAAAGCTATTTCAGCAAAATGACCATAAAAAGGGTCAAAAGAGGGTCAAGGGGCCATTAAAACTTTTCGAAACATAGCCTATGTTTTTCCTTGGGTTTTTTTACGTATGTATACCAAGTTTGGTGCAGATCGGAAGAGAACTGTGGATTTGTATAAAAGACAACCATACATACATACACACATTCAATTTTATTATATTAGATTTTTTTTAATACTAGTTGTATTAATTTTATTGGGCCGTGGGGAGCCTAGTGGTTACCCTAATAGCCAGGTGACCAATATGTGACTCGTTTGTGACTTTCACTTTGGAGTCACGGGCATGACCGTGAAGTCACCAGGACGTCTCAGTGACAGCTTAATGTCCGCAATTTGTGACCAAAATCTGTGACCACTCGTGACTTCCTTGTGAAGTCACAGTACAACCAGATTGTGACTACGTGACGCGAATGTGACGTCGCAGAGTAGTCACGATGTGTACGTCACTGGATGACCTGATTGTGACGTCGCAGTGTCACTTGATAACTTGATTGTGACGTCGCAGTCACTTCATGACTTGGCTGCGACGTCGCAGTGACTGGTATTCGACACGTTGCCGTGCAGTGGTCACCTCATGACTTGAATTTGACTTCTCTGTGTATTCTCAGTGTGACGAGTCACACCGTGACCGCGATGCCACGTCACCACAACGGGGCAAATCAGTTTACACGGACACACTGACCTAGCGGATTTATATTCCTAAAGCATAGGATATGCCAAAAAAAATTATTAATTTTTATCTTCTTACTCTTACATAACTTTTTAAATATATTTGCTTTAATCCATGCTCAGTAATTAAATAGTAATTTCCTCCCTAATAGTGTCACTCACCATTTTATCTTCCTATTTGTCCGTTTATATACATAGCAAATTAATTTTTTTTTTCCAATTGCTAACTTGTCTACATTCAGAAAACGTTTAGTGGTCACCTAATGACTTGGATTTGAACCTTTTTAGAAAAACCTCGATATTCTAGCATACAAAATATAGCTTGAGCTACTAGAAAAGGTTTGCTTCTAGGTCCTGCATAAGGTCCTCTTTGGATATTTAACTTTTTACAGATATTTATATATTTTAGACAGAGATTTTAATGCTGGTGGTAACAATTGTTTTTCTAACATTAGAAAAATTAAGTAAAATTAACAATTGCTTCAAGTTTGAAATTGTTATGTATTTTCAGCCTATTTTAACTGCATTTTTAACTTGAAATCAGAAATACCTCAATATAATCCTACTAAAACATGTCGTCACTAATCGGTCACATGGTGATATCACACAGAGACGTCACGAGGTGACTTAGGGGTGACGGTCACCTCGAGGAGTCACAATGACGTTGCAGAGTATTCACACAAGTTCTATTAGATGGAGGTCACAATGTGACCTCTTTGTGTAGACGCATTTCAGTCAGTCTGTGATCTGTGACTTGTGTGACCCTCAAAGACGTTATAGTGACGTCACTGTGACTTTTGTGTTATTAGGGTTAGGGATGTCCCCTAATGAATTTATTAGCTTTTTCGTTTTTTAGTAGATGGACAATGAATATGGATTTCTTGAATTTTTTCTCTGATCTGTCAGGCATTTGGAAAATGTGGGGAAAATCCATGTCAAGGATCTCGTCTTTGAGGTCATCCGTTTTGAAGTCCTTTAATCACGACTTTGAGTTGTCTCTCTTCTTATAGAGAGGAAATTTTTGGAGTTTTTTGATGGGGGGATAGGTGATTTTTAATGATTCTGTAGGCTTCAGGGATAATTTTGAGGTTTTTGTTTTTCATAATGCCGAAGATTGGTACTCCAACAACAGCAGATTTCGATCGAAAGATACAGGGGGGTATAGGGGGCTTCCTCAAGAAAAAGAGAGAGAGATCGGAGGAGAGAGAGCCAGCGACCATTTCGAACTGTCAAGAGAGAGTAGACTGACGGTCGTGTTCAGTGTGACCAATCAAAGAAGGAATCTCTTGATTGGTGGAAAATTCTTCTTTGATTGCTATTTAACCGCTGGTCACAGAATCCGGTCGTGAGGATCAACTACAGGGTGTCCCTCCTAAAAAGACTGACACATTTAGAAAATAAATAACTAACCAAAAAAGATAAAAATACACGATTTGTTGTATCCTACACCTAAGACCCCCAGGAGTAGGATATAACAAGTCGAATATTTTTATCTATTTTAGTTTTTGAGTTATGGGTCTTTAAAATTTCTTTTTAGGGACACCCTGTACATGCTTTCTCATTATGCTCTGTGTTCATTTTGAACTTGAAAATATTTCCTTCCCCCACCACCGATCGGTAACCATAGCAACTATCCACGTCAAAGTGACGGCTTACTATTGGCTGCTCGAAGATTGTAACTATGGTTACGCTTCTAGCGTGGGGGAAAGCAGTATTTCTCAAGCGCCAATTCTAAATGAATAGAGTATAACATCTGTTGTTGTTGTTGTTTCTAATGCCACTTGGAATATCCAAGCTCCATCCGCAGTGCGTACAGGATTTAAGGCAAAGGGGGTGCGGCTCCTGAGAAAGTGAGGCCCATGAAAGGCAGGAGTCCGACTTAAGCCTCGGATGATAGATGCCGCCACCATCTATCGCCACCTCCACAATTTTGACATGCGTCTGAAGGGGAGGGAAATAGTCTCCAGACACCTGTACCCAAGGTAAACTGCGCCATGACCGACCTCAGGACTTTCGAACCCACAGATTTAACGAGCACGTACTCCGCATATACTCGATGGGTCTTCAGCGGTGTCGGGAATCGAACCCGGGACCCTCCGATCCCAAGGCCGATGCCTTAACCACTAGGCTCCCCACAGCCCTATAACATCTTAACGACATTGGCGTCTTCTTAGACGGCACCCACCTTACCCCACCGAACACTGTGTGTGGTATAGTAGTATACTGGTAATAGTTCAACTTTTCACCACAAACTGGTTCAGCTGCAACCTAGGTTTGGTAACAGGTTTCACCAAGTGTTCGGTATTTTTACGAGTGAAAGCACCGAAAACTTAGTATAACCTGATACCGAACTTAGGTTGCAGCTAAATTGGAATTCAAACCAGTTTGGATTGAAAGGTTGAACTGTTTTCCTTAACAGCATTCTACTTTAGGTTACTGACCTCCCCTACTAGGAAGAAATCTTGATTACATACATGCTATTCATGCGCCACCAATATAAATCAGACGTCCAATAATATATTTTTTAATTTGCTAATAAAAAAGTGGTGACTTGCAGTGCTCATATTAGTAATTTTAAAAGCTACACCAATATCAATACGTTTGTTAAATATAAAGGTATTGTATTTAAAGGTACACACCTCAAAAATTAAATATTTTAACAAGAAAAACTCTATTATGAGGAAGTTGCATGATTTTTTAATCGATTCTTCTGGCAAAAATAAGCAACTAGCCAAAATTTGAGCCCGATCGAGAAATTTTTTGATTGCCAAAAAAATTAACAAAAATCCACTTTTTAAAAGCGCGCGAAAACGCCAAGAGTTAGGGATCATCGTATGTTAACGTCAACATACGATACACATTGTTGTAAAGCAATGGAGTTGATGGTATGATTGTTGACATCTTTAAACCATAAGCGTTTTCAGTCACGTGTTTTTTTCTCGACTTTTAAATTTAAATATATTTAATTACCTGTACATTTTTTTGAAAATTGACTAGATATTTCATTTTACCATACAAAAAACCATATGGAACACTTGTTTGTTTTTGAAAATCTGACACATGCAACATCCTTACTGTCCATTTAAAAGCTCATCAGCTATGAAAACTTAAAAATAAATTCAAATAATTTATTTTCAAACGTTATTTTCCTTTATTTTAAGATTTTTCTTTTAAAACTAGGGGGCTCTGCCCCCTGCTCGCTATCGCTCACCAACCCCCGGAACTGCTTCGCAGTTCTTTTGAGATCGCTTCGCGATCTAAGCGAGCAGAGCTCGCTTGTTTCATCTGAACAGTTCAGCACAATCCCGGGCTCGCTTGCTAAGTTAATGCTCCTTTAATACTGAAATTACCTATCTCTCTAGCTTCTCTATTATTTAATTCGGATCACTACCTCAAAAATATTAAAATAATATTGGTATTGAAATGTTTAAAAAACACTCAGCAAGTCTACTAATTACCGTCAACCATCTTAAAGAAAAAACATGTGATTAAGAAACTTTTGAATTTATATTACGCAAGAGTGTATCTAGTAAACCGTTGAAATTAAAAGAAATCCTACTCATAAAACCACTGAGCTATATAACAAACTGGAGTGACTAGTTAGCGTGCTGAAACCGCATCACACCGCGGAAAGGATTTCCATCTTCTTTTAAATTTCTCCATCTGGTAGCACAGTTGTATTAGTCCACTGAAAATAGCGAAAAAAAGGGCCGAACCTCGGACAAATTGCAATAAAAGGTTTCTCAACGGTTTTCACTTAGGAATGACCTCAATAATAACATACTTAAAATCGGCCGGGGGGAAGTTTAATTTTTTTTTGTAATTTTTAAAAAATGGCCGAAAAAATACTTCAAAAAATCAAATTATAAAAATAGAGACTTATGATACATGTTTATAGGCTATTTTTCAGTGCTGAATACGAATATACCATTTAAATTTTAAAAAATTTAAAATTTCAATTTTTAAAAATTAATTCAAAATTTGGAAAGTCGAAAAAATTAAAACATCGCTCAAAACCACAAAATAATTGCAAAAGAAATAATTTAAACGGTTTTCAATTAGAAATGACTTAAATCATAGAGTTAGTACAAATATAGAGACAGCTTACTCTTCTCGGTCAGGCAACCTTGCATGTCGAAAAAGTCGGACCTGTGTGAGTGGCGGAAGTAAATTTTTAACATGGGAGCTCCCGTAGGCGGGTCAAGTGTGAGTGGCAGAACGAAACCGAGCTACCGGTCACACTTTGAACAGCGTAGAAGATGTTTAAGCTGTCTCTATATTAGTACTAACTCTATGACTTAAATAATAACATACTAAAAATGGAAGAAAATCGGACAATAAAAAGTTTAATTTTTTTCAAATTTTCAATTTTTTTGGCCTCAAAAATCGACCTTTTTAAAAATTCTTGTTAAAAACGTTTGAGGCATTTAACAAGGTCATTTTTCCATGGATGTTGTAGGTATATACCTCTATAACATAAAAAAACCACAATTGGTGATTAAATCATTAGTTAATTAATTAATTTATAAAAATTAACGTTGAAAATACAGGTAGAATCTTTCAATCAAGTAATAAGGAAAATATTTTGACAAAATTTGGTAATAAATCATTTTAAAAATAATTAAATTGAAAAAGGACAAAATATCTTTCAAAAAATTAAAATTTTAAATTAATTTAAAAAATTTAAATTTTTTAAAAATTTTAAATTTTGTAGTATATACATGTGATACATGTCTCTAGGCTATATTTTAGAGCTGTTTACGAATATCACGCCAACTTTTCAATAAAATTTAAATTAACTGTGGAAAAATTGAAGCATTTTTCTCAATAATTTTGTTTTTTATGATTCAATTTTTCCACAGTTAATTTAAATTTTATTGAAAAGTTGGCGTGATATTCGTAAACAGCACAAAAATATAGCCTAGAGACATGTATCAGATGCATATACTACAAAATTTAAAAATTTTAAAAAATTTAAATTTTTTAAATTAATTTAAAATTTTAATTTTTTGAAAGATATTTTGTCCTTTTTCAATTTAATTATTTTTAAAGTGATTTATTACCAAATATTGTCTAAATATTTTCCTTATTACTTGATTGAAAGATTTTACCTGTACAGTAGAGCCCCGATTATCCGCGGAATTGGGTGGCAAGGGTATCGCGGATAGCAAAAATCGCGGATAACCCGAAAAAAGACTAAAAATGAGGTGAAAACACGAAAAACATATTTAAGCATATAAACTATGTTTTATTGAACAAAAAACATATGTAAAACTTTTAAAATGTGTACAGTACACAGCAGAAACCTTTGCTCTACATCTAAAGTGTCTCTAATCTCATCTAAAATTTGCTCTCGTCGTTAAAAAATTTTTATCGTGGCACTCGCGGATCATCCGCTCGCGGATAATCGGGGTTCTACTGTATTTTCAACGTTAATTTTTATAAATTAATTAATTAACTAATGATTTAATCACCAATTGTGTTTTTTTTATGTTATAGAGGTATATACCTACAACATCCATGGAAAAATGACCTTGGTAAATGCCTCAAACGTTTTTAACAAGAGTTTTTAAAAAGGTCGATTTTTGAGGCCAAAAAAATTGAAATTTTGAAAAATTAAACTTTTTATTGTCCGATTTTCTTCCATTTTTAGTATGTTATTATTTAAGTCATTTCTAATTGAAAATCGTTTAAATTATTTCTTTTACAATTATTTTGTGGTTTTGAGCGATGTTTTAATTTTTTCGACTTTCCAAATTTTGAATTAATTTTTAAAAATTGAAATTTTAAATTTTTTTAAATTTAAATGGTATATTCGTATTCAGCACTGAAAAATAGCCTATAAACATGTATCATAAGTCTCTATTTTTATAATTTGATTTTTTGAAATATTTTTTCGGCCATTTTTTCAAAATTAAAAAAAAATTAACTTCCCCCCGGCAGATTTTGGCCGATTTTTAGTATGTTATTATTGAGGTCATTCCTAAGTGAAAACCGTTGAAACCTTTTATTGCAATTTGTCCGAGGTTCAACTCTATTTTCAGTGGACTATATGCACAGATTGAAACGACCATTCTAAATTTTGCTCATAATATTTTGAAAAACAGGCACGGGCGGATTAAAGGGGGAAATGCTCTTCCAACTTTGCTTCAAGCTTGCCCGGATTGCTGAGAGCAATCCGGGCATTGTGACCTTCCGCGCTGGCATGATCAATCGCTTGTTAGAGTATCGGAGGTTGACACTCCAGTTTGTTTTATAGCTCAGTGCATAAAACTCGTTTCTTCCCTAGTGAACGACCAGAAAGAGAAGAAAAAATTTAAACTTTGAATCTTAATAATTCTAAAACTAATTCGAATTTAAACAAAAACGAAACGCTAATTTTCTTATAAAAAATAATTGTATGTGTGTTAAAAAAATCGTAGTACTACTGTGATTAGTTTTTGTTTTATTAATAAAAAACTGAAAAATGGTCGAAAATTTCGAAACTTTAAAATTTAATTACTCTAAAACTAATTCGAAATTCGAAAAAAGGGGCGACGAGGTGCAAAACTTCGGGACTAAGAGTATGTGTGTGCAAAAAATCATATTTCTGCTGTGAATAGATTTTGCTGGGGGCGTGAACTCGCAGCAGAAAAAAATATTTTTCGACTTTTACATTAAATCACTCCAGAAATAATTATCTCAATTATTCACTTTTAGAACGAAAATGATTTTGATACATTTGTCTACGAATTGTCAAAATTTCATAATATTCCATGGAATAGTTTTTGCGTAGTAAGAGTTTAAAGTGTTCAAAAATAAAATTTTCAAAATCAGCGGTAGCGGTGACGGCGGTGACTGTCACTGTTACTTTTTTTTAATATAGAGAGATAAAAATATGAATGGAAAAGTGTAATTTCTTTTCATGGAAAACGAGTTAAAAATAAAACATTGTTTCAAATGACGTTCACTAGAGTTTTCAATTCACTAGATCTTTTATTATAGTTTCAAGTTTGTTACTTTATTAAGATGAAAAAAGACACTGGGATTGGAAAAAATTACCGGGAACACTGGGATAGGAAAAATTACCGGGAACACTGGGATATGAAAAATTAGACCAGTGGGATATGAAAGAGGCGCCTGGGATGATTGGTGATTGCTGATTTACAAAATTATAAACGTATTTTGAGAAAATTTAATTTAAAAAAATTATACACTCCACCCGTGCAAGGCCAGGCATATCAGCTATAGTAAATACATAAAACCCTTTATTTTTAAAAATTTTATACGCGGTTTTTTATGCCTAGTTTATTCTGTTAATAATGCAATTCAAAATCTAATATACTAATAGCAATAAATGATTAATTTTAATTAAAATACTTAACCCGATCCAAATAGGACTTACATAGAGAAAGCAGTCAGATAATGTAAAAATAGAATGGTAACCGTTTGGAATGAAGGGCATTGGTTTATGTGCAACTTACAATTTGAGGTTTATTTTTGCGAGTTATCCATTAATCTAGCTTGAAAGTAAAAATGTATTTCGAGCTAAGGGCTTTTATCGATAGAAAGAGAACAGATTTTATTTAGTGTTGAACCAATCCCGAACACATATAGGTAGGATTTGAATATTGGACTAATTAATGCCAAAAAATGTGCATAATAATGGGTCTCAAGGAAATGTTGGACATCCTTCTCTCGATTTTTTGTTCAATTTAATGAGGTATTTGCATGAATGAGGGATTTGCTTTATTTAATACTTTTTCGATGCATTATGGTTTAAAACTACCAAATTTCTGATTTTTAAGTTCAAAAATGTGTTTTAAATAATTTAAAATTTGATTTTTGCCATAACACCAGAAAAGTCACGTTATCAGAAGACGGGCTTCTACTGGATGTGACGTCACAGCGCACGAAAACCATTGTGTTTACTGTTTTCAAGTTATCAGAAAACGAGCTTCTATTGGATGTGACGTCACAGTGCACGATTTGTGATTCGAAAGTGTTTTCGCGCCAAAACAAAAAGCGAAATTTCCAAAAATTTATATCTCAGAAACTAGGCTACGGAAATACTTGATTTAAGCAGCGTTATTCTTCGAGGTTTTTTGTCTACTATTTTAATAAAATTTAATCTCAAAACGTGCAAATACCTCATTCACATTTGAACTACACCTTGTATTCTAGATTTGACAATCGGGGGAGTTGGGGCAAACGCCCACACCACTAACAGAGCATATGCTACCGACAATACTATACTATTATTTCTTCAATACGTAGTAATACAGTATCGTATTACTTTAATTTACTGCTTGATTTTCCAAAACACCTTTTATAAAGTAATATGGTAAATTGAGAATTATAACAACTTTATTTCTTAAATTATTGAGTGGTGAGTAAGATCCTTACTAAAACCACCGTTTACTTGCTAGTAGTTATAGTGACACAATTGAAGCGTTTGGTGGATGAAGGGGTTATGTTACATTTTTTGAAAATACGATCTAATTCAATGGATGAAATAGTTAGGCGCAGAAGTGTTACGTATCAAAATCTGTGAATATTTCAAAACAGCTAGAAACAAAAATATGAAAAAGGTGAAGGGGCTATGTAACATTTTCATGCTAAAGCCATAGAGGATGAAGGGGCTATGTGCCCTTAACTTCTTTAAATCATAACTTAACTACATAGTCACAACAGGAGGTGTCCGAACTAGAGTTGCTTTGGTAAACTCATGTCTGAAAAAATTGAAATCATACAAAATAAAATGAAATCTGGTACAAGTGCTCCTCAACCTGATAAAATGGGTAGACATAATGTGAGACCCAACAAAACTAGTGAAGATGTCAAGGTTTCTGTTATAGATATAGAACATGTTTCGAATGTTTTTATTTACATCTTGCTTCATTCATTCGTTAGATCAGGCGTGTCAAACTGAGACTCCCGCCGGAGCCAACGCGCGAGCGACCGAAACATTCTACTGCGAATGAGTTTCGTTTCGCCCGATCGGAACGCTTACCGAATTTAGCCGAAGTCAAACGAGCTGTTCCGGTTCACACATGGTACCGAATAGTATAATTAATAACGATGGGTTTCGACCTCTGTGGTTTCGACTGTGTTAATAAGTCAAAACATCAATCCCTATACATATAAGTAATAGAATAAACGATTGGTCAATTAAATGAAACTGCTAATCACAGTAAAATAAATCAGTCTAGATTAATTTCATTATCGTCATATATTTTATCTAAAAAAATCAATTAATAAAAACAAACTACTTAAAGAACAAAGTTCTATTTACCTTTATGATATTGGATATTCTATTTATTAAAATCCAATCCAGTCAGCTTGTTTTGTTTTCATTTGGGATTCAGAAATAGTTTTGTGTTAAAATCGTCTGTCAGTTAATAACATATATAGAGAGACAGCATGCATGGCGCAGAGATACATTTCGCGGGCTCCTATTTTATATAAGGTAATTATCTTTATTTTATATTTCCATCATAAGTTCCATAAGTTGTTAAAGCGCTCCCCTCTTTCCACTGAGCAGCTGGTTTTGAAATATAATTGAAATCAAGACAGATGTTTTAGCTTTTAACAGGTGCGTTTTGAACCATAATATTGAATCAAATCTTGTGTTTCCGTTCTAAAATTAAATTTATCATAACTAAAGAAACTCTTCAGAAAGAGATGGTTTTTATTCCATTTTTAGCAGAAAAAAATCACCAGTTTTATTGTTTGAACATCAAAAATCATTTTTCATAATGGCGTATGCTTTAATTCGTTTCTTATTTAGAATAATTAGTTGCTTTCTTTTTTTTATGAGAAGCGAGAAAATCGCTTTGTTCACCTGCCGAAAATTGAGCGCGAATAAAAATTGAGCGCGAATAAAAATTTGCTAAATGCTGCGCGCTATATTATCGAATTGTTTTTTGAACTTATATTGGAATATTATTTAATGATTGCATATTATTATATACTTGGGTTATTATAATATACTTGGGTATTATATACTGATTTTTGAGTTATTTCAGGGGTAATTTCTCTCTATTGTCTAACAATTTTTGAGGTAAGTCCTCAGAAATAGACGTTATGTTTGAGAGAAAAATTTCCCATCTTAAACTGGTAAATTATTCATGAAGCTTTGATGTAATGAAAACATTTTCAACATACAGTAAAACTTTTATTACCCATGAATCATGCATTTTCCTTGGTTTTTAAAGCGACAGAGTAAAATGTTATGAAAATCGCCTTATGTAATTTCTTTTTCAAACCGCCATTTTGAAAAGAAATAGTATCACCAAAACTATACACTATATTCATAAATATACCTAAATCAAAATACCTCTTGTTTGAAACCTCCATCTAATACCAGTTTTTCAAAATTAAATTTCAAACACAAAACTATGCAAAAATCCATCAGAACTTTCCGGATCACCTAATCCGAAAAAGGCCGAATCGACTTCGGGTAACTTCGGGATAGACTCCCAGGAGAGACACATATTTTTCGCCAGAGAGTCAATTGCGGGGAAAGAGCCTGAGTTCGACACCTCTGCGTTAGATAATTTACAGATTTAAAAAAATGTTTGTGGATGAAGGGGTTATGTACACAAAATATATGAAAATACATATTATGGATACAGGTAAGTAAATAAAACTTGGTACACTAAAAAATAGATGTCCATTAGACTAATTTCATACGCTCACTTGACGACAAAACCAGAAAAAAAAATGTTGCAACATGAAAACTAGGAACCGAAATTACTCGACACTAGAATTTTATAACAATTTTTTCATCTTCATATTTTTTTCATTTTTTTTTCGAATTGTTGAAATCGTATAATAATTTTCTAAATTTATCTCGTGGTGACTATTACTATTTTGCTAGGAATAGAGACCCATCCCAATAGCATTTCCCACCTCAAAAAATACACAGCGCTGTAGTAATGAACCAGAAAGACTCAAATCGATACCGACCATCCATCAAGCATCGATATCGAATCTGCTCGTGACACAGGAAATGTTCGAAAGAAGAGGGGAGGGAATTATTGTTAAAATGCACGAGTTCTCTTCCCTCTCGGGGGTATTCGGGATTTGAATAATAGGCCCCGTTTACATGGACACAAATCCCGGGATTTAGCTGGGTTTAAACCCGGCATTGCCGAAAAAAAGGTGGAATTGTCAATTCCACCTCCGAAGCTGGGTTCAAAGCTGGAATTTCTGAAACCGGCTTTCCCATGATGCATTGCGCTTTGTAAAATCCTCCATGTTTGTTTACAGCTTTAACTTGTAGATGAGAAATTTATTTTTCGAATTAAATATTGTGAAATTAACTTCAAGAAATAACTAATCCAGGTTTTTATCGTAAACAGGATTTCCTCTCCAAGTAAGGTAAGTTTTTCAATTCCTTTAAATCGGAGACAAAAATTGCATACTACCGATCACAAGCACAACTAACCATTCTAATTTTCCTTATTTCTTATAAAATTTATGTTGGAACTTTTAAGTTTCTTGGTAAATTAAGGGCTATATTGTTTCCACTATGATAAATCATGGTAAAACAATAATTCTAAGATGGATTACTTGTATCATGTATCTGAAATCTCATCATGTTAGAGAAGTTGGATATTTTTGTTTACACTAAAATATTGTCCTATGCTAGGTTTTTAAGTTTTGAAAATCAAAAGCACACACATTAGTATATACTTTATATTAACATTTGTTGTCTATATGCCATCTAACCCCCTCAAAACTGGGAGTAATGAACTCGTTAAAATTACTATATCCTTTTAAAACCAATGCAGTTCATTGATAACAACTAAGTTATCTCATCCAGTTTTATCTGACCCCTCTCTTGGTGAACAATATAACTGCAGTCAAGTCTGCTTAATGTGATCACTGTTAATGTTAACGAAATCAACAGGTCCCGATCATTCCTATTTAATTTAATGTAAAATACATCGTTTACTGATGGGATCTATGGATTGGGATCAACACGACACTTAAAGATCAAAATTTGTCAATATGCCCTAAAAAACACCTGCTTTCGAGTTTTGTAGTGAAGGTCAATTACTTTTTTCCGAAACTCGGTATAAGTTCACTGTTACACTGTTATGTTTCTTTGCTTTGATTGTTAAAAGAAAACGTTCAAAGGTCTCTGATACATTGAAAGAAAACGGTAAAAGGGGGGGGCGAATCCATGTTAGTCATTGGATATCTCCATCGGCGCTTTGCAGATATTTCTGATAAGAGAATTTGATTTTTTTTTTTGTGTTATTTGAAATCGCATGGATTTCAGTGGTTATGTTTCTGAGCCTTTTCTGTGTAAAATTTTGAAAGCTAGCCATAATATATCTTGTCTGGAAGTCGAAAGAAAACAAATTTATGAGCAGAATCGCATAGGTACAGTGCTAACACGAATGAAAATACAATGTAAGCGACTAATTTTTAATTAATCGGACTACTCGGAATTATAAATTTTACCCTAAAAAATTCAAGTAGCCAAGTACATATTGTGTAAAATTGTTTTAAAAACTTGAATTAGGATTACATAATTTTAATATTAAAGCAAACAATCATCTAGTTTTACTGTTTGCTTCTTTTTATATGAAATCTCTTACTACAGTAAAATCCCGTTACAACGAATACCGATACAACGAAAAATCCCGTTATTACGAAAGTACAGAAAGTCCCCAACCGTTTTTATTTGAATTAGCGATAGTACGGTTACAACGAAATTTCCATTATAACAAAGAAATTTTACGGTCCTGTGAAGTTCGTTATAACGGGATTTTACTGTATTATCAATCTAATAATGATATCAGTTTATTATCAGACAAATGCAATCGCATTAAGCAGACTCATATTAATTTGGCTTGCCCTCTCACTTCAGTCCAGTGTTTTGGTTAAATTGTTGTGAATTTGCATTTTTCTAAAAGCCATCAAGTGTACCGTTATGACAAGACAAGTGGATGGTATCATAAGTAATATGAAATTTGGGTTTAAAGGTCAATACACTGTCTCGTTAAATATCTTAAGTGTATTTTTACGAACAATATTCATAAATCTCCAAAAGTTTATGAATTTTTTGTACTGAAATTTGATTATGTTTTTTAAATTTCAATCTCAAACCGTTTTTATCGGGTGTTAATATTACTTTGGTTTCTATTTTGAAAGTAAACAAATTTTGGGTACAAAAGTTCGCGACGTACCATTTCAGCAATAATTAAATTTGTTGTAAAACATCTAAAGAAATATGTTATGTATTGTTGAACTTTTGTTCTCGAAACAGTTTCTGTGTTTGCAACTGCTTAGTAAACAATTAGTACTAGCAAGAATTTTCAGTAGAAAGAATGTGATAAGAAATGTGCAAAATTGAAAAAGAAATTAGAGATAACTCCTGATAATTTTTATGCATAGTTAAATTTGAATTTAAGGTTTTTTAAACAATATTGTTATAAATACCTTGTTATTTTTTGTGATTTATGTTTGATTTCAGAAGGAAAACAACATAAAACTGGGTGAGGTTTGTTTTTGAATGCTTCTTTGGAACATCCAATAACAAATCTTTCTCGGTGTTGTCAATTGTATCATCAGAAGAGTGTCCAATATGTGGCATCCCCAACAGCTTGACAATATTTAACCTTACAGATTAAAGAATATTAAACTGAAATGTTTCTATACTTTGTTCGAAGTTGATTCTAAAATTTGTTTGTTTTAATCTGGTTTTAATATTACTTTTGTTGGCTTCTATTAAGATAATTTTATCTATGATAATGTTAAAATGGTCTTCTGAATCTGGTCTTCTTTCTGATTTTTTACAGACTATTTTATCTATGATAAAACTATTGCTAAAAAATCTGAAAAAGTATATATAAATCAGTTATGCAAGTTTCTATGTTGACGAGTTGGCCAATGCCTTAATGAAAAAGTGGTACACAAATTTTTATATACCTTTATATTTTATTTTGTGTTGTGAGAACTTTGAGTAGAATGAGTGTGATGTGTTCAAAACTGAAAAAATAAAATATTTTCTAGCAGAAAAGTCTTGATATTTTTTAGTATTGGAAAAATTCCCATTTTAATTTTAAGGGTTTTTTTTATCAATATTGTAATAATTAATCTTTTTATTTTTAACGAATAATGATTATTTTAGGAAGATGGAACTGGATGCCTCATGTGAATTTGCTAACTTTCAAAAACATTTTCAGTCGACCACTTAAACATAAAACTGAGTGACCAAACATAAAACTGAGTGAGGTTTTTTCATTTTTATTTGGAACATCAATTATTGCAAACTTTTCTCGGTTCACGGATACATCTTGTATTAATTACCTATGTCTTAATTTCTTATTATTTGTAATATTCATTCACCTTTTATTTGTTCATCACTGTTTTTTCTAGAAATTCATTTGTAATAAAATGAAAAACACACATGGCAAATTTCACCAAGTTAAAAATTTTTTTTCAGTGCATATTACCCCCTTTAATACATAACCAGATCCCAAATATTATGGCAACTTACATGCTGTGGAACATGCTTTTTTAATAAAAATTGTTTTCTTTCTGTGATATCATTAGAACCTAAATAATATTGAAAGTTAGGATTTATTTTTTTAGTACTATTTATTGCAAGATTTATTTTCTTGCTTCTGTTCGCTAGACAAAAAGGGATGTTAGGCGAGTTATACCTCAACACATAAATCTTTTAAATCTTCATATATTTTTATTGTGCATCTATTCCTTTTGAACCCATAAGGTACTACTCTATACCAAAAAATTTCGGAATTCTCTAGAATCTAAATTTGATTGACATTATTAAATTGACACACAGTTAATTTATTTTATTTAAAAATTCCTTTTTTAACTTAACTACATTTTTAAGGTTTGTGGAGGTGTTTAAATCTTAATCATCCATAGAATTTTGGAGAGTATTTTTTATTGAGCAATCGAAATGTTTGCTAATTACATTGTTCCTAGTGTAAAGCTTATCATTTTGTTAATATTAATTATATTTTGTTGATTTAAAGGAATTTCTACCCCGTTAAATTTTTAGTCTAATTCTGCATCATGCGAAATTAAAATAGAAAATTTCGAGAATTGGAGAGAAACCCGAATTAAGCAATCGGAATTTTTGTTAATTAACCATCAGTTTAAGTTGTTTGTCTAAAAATACCTTAATTTCTTTTTTTTTCTCAAAATATAAATTAACAAAACATCGAACGATGGGAGAGAGATTACGCAACTTCGACAAGTCACGTGATCAGTGACGTCAAATCCCGGCATTTGAGGACTGGACGTGTAAACGGGTTTTTAGCACGAATTCTGGATTCCCCGGACCCGGCTTTAAACCCGGGATTTAAAGTGGTCCATGTAAACGGGGCCATAAATGGAGGGTTCAGAATAGAAATGAACCAAGTCCACTTTAGCTACTTTTGAGCTACAGACGTTTAAAGTTAAAGCTTCATAGCAAAATTACATGTTAACGCAAAAGAACTTGCTGCTGCCAAGCGGATATTATCAGAACTAGGACTTGGTTCATTATTGCACTGAAATTCTGAGCCCTCTAAATGTATCTCCATACCTACTTTATGGTGGCATATATGCTCGGAAGGATATTGGTCCGTGGACTTACCTGAAAGAGAAGAGAATAGATTAGTACTTGATGGGGGGGAAAGAGTAAAATCATGAATGATGTGAAAATACATTAATTTTTATTGTACGAGTTTATAAGAGCACGTTTTTTTGATACAGTGATCATGTTTGGCCGCCCAAACCTACACTGCGGGGCTGCATCGACTTCCTCATTTACGAAAGTTTTCGAATTTAATTCCAAGAAACAGGGGGGTCTAGGGGGCTTTCCCAAGAAAAGTTTTGGAAAATTTTTCTAAGACAGGAAAAGGTCTAAGACAGGTAAAATCTCATTTTGACCATTTAAAGTGCCCAACCTACAGTCCTAACCTTTGTGAGTAGGGAGATATTTTTATTAGCTAAAATCTTGAAAATTGTATTTTTAATTAATTTTAATAACTTGAAAAAATTTGCGTCCATAGGTACAACAACGTGCTCTCCCTATGAACAGACCCAGTTGTACCTGTGGACACCCTTAAAAAGAAAAGTTTTAGTTGAAAAAAACTAAATATGAACATTTTTATTAATGCATTACCTTTTTAAAGCATATTTCAAGCCTTTTTAAAATTGGAAATATATTTTTTAAAGTAATGTAGTTTTTGATCGTAAATGATCATTAAAACGAAGTTGAATAATAAAAGTCCTGGTTTTTTACCAAAAACACATAAATCACATGGGATTTTCAGATCAAAATTTAAGGTAATAGTTTCATCAATCATGCTGATTGATCTGATCACTTCACTGATAAAAAACCCTATTATATCGACACTGAGTTGTGCAAGCATTTGGTGGTAATAACTTCCGCAAATCTTCTTCAGTAGAAATTTTAAGCTTTTTGTAATCATCATACTTAAATGCGATAGGTTGCTTAAGATTTTACACCATATTTTACACTAAATGCCAAATAGAATCAAAAATTTAAAAAAGTAGTTTGGATCACAAAATATTTGATTTTTCATCAAAAAAATAATTTGAAAACAATCGCCGACAAATAGATAACCATTTAGAATTAATTTAACATGCATTAAAATGAAACCTGATTCAAAAAAGCCGATAAGCTACAGACATTCACAAGAACGTGTCCGTAGGTACAACAACAGGTGTTTTTGCATTCAAAATTCTATAAAAAATAAAATAATTGAGATCTGACGATTTCATAGTTATATCATCATAGTTATAGGAGTCATCATAGTTATAGGAGAAGAGAAGAATTAATGTAGAGATGCACTAAAAAAATTTTGAGCATCTAAAAACAGTTAATTTATAATATAAATTTAAATAATATTTTAAAGAGCTGATTTTACGTTAGCAACTAGATAGCATCTATTTACATTCAAAATCGACCAAAAATTCAAAATTACATTTTTTCCCGAATTTTAAAATGAGGTGGCTGAAGGTACAACCGTCCTTAGGTACAACACTCCCCCCTATTATACAGCAGGAATTGAAACTTAGGAATCGTACTTAATTTTCAAATTAATACAGATAATTATAAGCAAATTTGTTCACAAATTAGGAATTAGTATTTTGATAATTAAATAGTATTATACAGCAGGAATTGAAACTTATAGGAATCGTACTTAATTTTCAAATTAATACAGATTTTATACAGATTATAAGCAAATTTGTTCACAAATTAGGAATTAGTATTTTGATAATTAAATAGTATTATACAGCAGGAATTGAAACTTAGGAATCGTACTTAATTTTCAAATTAATACAGATAATTATAAGCAAATTTGTTCACAAATTAGGAATTAGTATTTTGATAATTAAATAGTATTATACAGCAGGAATTGAAACTTAGGAATCGTACTTAATTTTCAAATTAATACAGATAATTATAAGCAAATTTGTTCACAAATTAGGAATTAGTATTTTGATAATTAAATAGTATTATACAGCAGGAATTGAAACTTAGGAATCGTACTTAATTTTCAAATTAATACAGATAATTATAAGCAAATTTGTTCACAAATTAGGAATTAGTATTTTGATAATTAAATAGTATTATACAGCAGGAATTGAAACTTAGGAATCGTACTTAATTTTCTGATTGATAATACAGATAACACTGGGCAACGATTTTTGACAAAGTTCGTGTAAAAATGATGAAGATAGCCAATTCCTACTGAATTTGACCTTCTGAACCCGAATACCACCTTAAAAAATCTGGTTTGGTTCGAGTTTTGGAGATACAAGGGGGGTCTGATTTAGCGTAATTAATGCAGAAATGCCACTGTTTTTTAAGAATATTTTAATATACAATACTCTATTACCCATTTAATTGCGCAAAATTTTATCTGAGATGTTCTCTAACAAATACACATTCATAAAATAGTAATAAAATAATATTTGGCAGTGGCGGCTCGTCCATAGGAGCACAGGAGCACGTGAACACCCACTGAAAAAGTAGAACAAAAATCGAATACAAAAATAAATAAGTATCAAAGGAAATATATTCTCAATTTCTTTTTTTGCTCAAAATTATGTTCCCCCCCTTCTTTACTCAATAAGAAAAATTTATTACCTGAAACGCGAAAGAAATCGAAAAAAGACAACTCTTATTTTTCTTTCCCCTTCCGCACGTGTGAGGGGAAAAAATATGAGAATCCCAAGAAACCCCGACTGCTTGCCGGAGATCATTTGAGCTTACGGCAACGCGCAGGAGATCTCCGCTAGCACAGATTTAGTGTGCCGAGGCTTTCACTTTTGAGGTACAGCTTTCTTTTTTGACGTCTGATAGAAGTAATTTTATCGGCTAAGCACTCTTTAAATACAATTTAAATCTTTTCATCAAAATATTTTAATACTTTTGTTATTAATTAGGATTTTTTTAAATGATGTCTTTAAGTAACATTTCCGTGTTTGAGCATCTGTATTTTTCTCAATTGCCGCTGGAAAAAAAAGTTGAAATAAAGAACTAGAGACCAACTCCTCATCTGACCATTGTCCAAGTTACAGATAGAAAAGATAGGAACTTTAAAAGAGAATTTAAAGATGACATTTATGACATAAATGGATTAAATTAATGGAAATTTTAATTTTTTTATAATAGGTGTGAACACCCTATTAATTAACTCACGAGCCGCCACTGATATTTGGTAAAGAATTTGTCGATAAGAGTCGCCAGGTGGTCGACAAAGTTAAGAGATATTTTCATGAGAAATATTCCCATGCATTCATGAAATAATCAAACTAATAATACATTAACATCTACCTCTTGATGTTAACGAGTGGCGTTTGTTCATAGATTCCTCTAAATTGAGACTAAAGATGGTATTGCTCCCCAATGGCAATAGCTCCCTTCCATTCCCATTGCATTTGCTAAAGAGACATACGAACACTTGCAGTTACTTCTTCATCGAACTGAGTACGCAAAATATGAATGGGGTGTATGTGCAGATTTGAAAGTAGTGGCGTTATTGATGGGCCTTCAACAGCGATTCAAAAAATATTGCTGCTTCCTTTGTGAATGGAACAGTCGTGCAACAGAATTACACTACATCCAAAAAGACTGGCCTCTCAGGATATGTTTGGAACAAGGAACAATGAATGTCAAGAACTCTCCTCTTATTTCTCAAGAGAAAATAATCTTACCTGCTTTACACATTAAATTGGGCATTGTTATAAGCAATTGATTAAAGCGATGGATAAGACTAAGCCAGCTTTCATTTACTTGCGTGAAAAATTTCACCGTCTGAGTGAGGCAAAATTCAAAGAAGGAATTCTTATAGGTCCTCAGATTAGAGATATTTTTAAAGATTCAAAATTTGAAAACCTTCTAGACTGTGATGAAAAACAAGTGTGGGATGCACTCTGTCAAGTTTGTGTTAACTTTCTAGGCAACGCAAGATCGGAGTATTATAAAGATCTTGTTCAGGACATGTTAGCCTTATACCAGAAATTTGGTTGCCGGATGTCCTTAAAGCTGCATTTTTTGGATTCTTACCTTGATTTCTTCCCTTTTACCTCTGGAAAAATTCATCGATTCATCGATGAGAAAATTCATCGATGAGCATGGTGAATGTTTCCACCAAGATATGTCTGAAATGAGAGCTACGTGTTATAATGGAAAGTAGTCTGTCTCTATGCTTGGGGACTACTGCTGGACGCTTTTTAAAGGATCCAGATATGGAATACAGCCGTAAGAGAAAGAGAACTCGTCAATCATGATTTGGCAGTACTTCATTCTGTTATTTTAATTTATTTATAAATTATGCAGGGAAAAAACTCAAAGTGCAATTTAATGTGTTTTAGGTATTATTTAGAGACAATACCTCAACATTACAAAAAAACCCGAACCAATTTCCAATTTTTATTGCCATATTCGTGTTCAGCATGTCCTAATCTCTGTATAAATAAAAGGCTAACGGGCGATGTGTGTGTGTATATATGTATGTATGTGGGTATGTCCGGGGTAATCTCTTGAAATAGGCCACGGACCGAAACCAAACTCGACGTATAGACGTATTCCGAGTCGGGGAGTAACTTGGGATAGTTTTCAAAGCTTTAAAATCGAATAATTACGAGTAATTAACGAATTTATAGCCCGAAACGCTTATTTCTCCATTTCTCTACTAGAGTAGACTGCTCGACTCACTATTGTTAACGAGATGAAAACCTTCAAATATCAAATATTTTAACAGGAAAAACTCTATAGTTGTCCATTTAAAAAGGATATAAGTTGTGAAAACGCTAAAATAAATTCAAATAATTTATTTTGAAACGTTAGTTTCCCCTATTTTAAGATATTTTCCTTTAAAATTTAAATATTTATGGAAAATTGTAAATTTTATTTTCATGGAAGAGGACTTTAAAGCAAAACATTGTTTCAAATGAAGCGGTTCACTAGACTTTTAAATTTACTAGATCTTTTATTATTGTTTCAAATTTATTATTTTTGTTCACTAGACTCATTAATTTACTAGGAAACATTGCCGAGAACACCGGGAAAAGAAAAATTACCGGGAATATCGGGATAGGAAAAAAGTACCGGGACTACCGGGACATAAAAATTACCTCGATCATAGGGATAGGAAAATTATCGGGAACATCGGGATAAGGAAAATTATCGGGAACATCGGGATAGGAAAATGATCGGGAACATCGGGATAAGGAAAATGATCGGGAACATCGGGATAAGGAAAATAACCGGGAACACCGGGATATGAAAAATTACCGGGAACACCGGGATAGGAAAAAGGCATCTGGGATACCGGGATGATTGGTAATTGCTGCTTTAAAAATTATAAATATATTTTGAGAAAACTTAATTTAAAAAATTTATACACTCCACCCGTGCAAGGCCGGGCATATCAGCTAGTCTCTGTATAAATAAAAGGCTAACGGGCGATGTATGTATGTATGTGGGTGTGTATGTATGTATGTCCGGGGTAATCTCTTGAAATAGGCCACGGACCGAAACCAAACTCGACGTATAGACGTATTCCGAGTCGGGGAGTAACTTGGGATAGTTTTCCAAAGCTTTAAAATCGAATAATTACGAGTAATTAGCGAATTTATAGCCCGAAATGCTTATTTCTCCATTTCTCTACTAGAGCAGATCTGCTCGACTCACTATTGTTAACGAGATGAAAACCTCCAAAAATCAAATATTTTAACAGGAAAAACTCGATAATTGTCCATTTAAAAACTATATCAATTGTAAAAACACCAAAATAAATTCAAATAATTAATTTTGAAACGTTAGTTTCCCCTATTTTAAGATATTTTCCTTTAAAATTTAAATATTAATGAAAAATTTTAAATTATTTTTTCATGGAAAACGAGTTTAAAATAAAACATTGTTTCAAATGAAGCGGTTCACTAGACTTTTCAATTTACTAGATCTTTTATTATTGTTTCAAATTTGTTATTTTTGTTCACTAGACTCATTAATTTACTAGGAAACATTATCGGGAACACCGGGAAAAGGAAAATTACCGGGAACATCGGGATAGGAAAAAAAAGTACCGGGATTACCGGGACATAAAAATTATCTCGATCAGCGGGATAGAAAAATTATCAGGAACATCGGGATAGGAAAAGTACCGGGAACATCGGGATAGGAAAAGTACCGATAACATCGGGATAGGAAAATTACCGGGAACACGGATAGGAAAAAGACGTCTGGGATACCGGGATGATTGGTAATTGCTGATTTAAAAATTATAAATATATTTTTTAAAAATTTAATTTAAAAAAAAATATATACACTCCACCCGTGCAAGGCCGGGCATATCCGCTAGTCTCTGTATAAATAAAAGGCTAACGGGCGATATATGTGTGTGGGTGTGTATGTATGTGGGTATGTCCGGGGTAATCTCTTGAAATAGGCCACGGACCGAAACCAAACTCGACGTATAGACGTATTCCGAGTCGGGGAGTAACTTGGGATAGTTTTCAAAGCTTTAAAATCGAATAATTACGAGTAATTAGCGAATTTATAGCCCGAAACGCTTATTTCTCCATTTCTCTACTAGAGCAGATCTGCTCGACTCACTATTGTTAACTAGATGAAAACCTTCAAACATTTAATATTTTAACAGGAAAAACTCTATAATTGTCCATTTAAAAGCTTTATCAGTTGTAAAAACATCAAAATAAATTCAAATAATTAATTTTGAAACGTTAGTTTCCCCTATTTAAAGATATTTTCCTTTAAAATTTAAATATTTATGGAAAAGTGTAAATTTTCTTCATGGAAAACGACTTGAAAATAAAACATTGTTTCAAATGAAGCGGTTCACTAGACTTTTCAATTTACTAGATCTTTTATTATTGTTTCAAATTTGTTATTTTTGTTCACTAGACTCATTAATTTACTAGGAAACATTGCCGAGAACACCGGGAAAAGGAAAATTACCGGGAACATCGGGATAGGAAAAAAAAGTACCGGGATTACCGGGACATAAAAATTACCTCGATCAGCGGGATAGGAAAATTATCGGGAACATCGGGATAGGAAAATTATTGGGAACATCGGGATAGGAAAATTATCGGGAACATCGGGATAGGAAAATTATCGGGAACACCGGGATAGGAAAAAGACGTCTGGGATACCGGGATGATTGGTAATTGCTGATTTAAAAATTATAAATATATTTTTTAAAAATTTAATTTAAAAAAATATATATACACTCCACCCGTGCAAGGCTGGGCATTAGGGTGGGTCAAAAAATTTTTTTTCACATTTTCCCAGGGGCACAGCGACAAAAGGGTGCCAAATGGTCTCAAACTGACGTGTGTAAAATATTATTCGATTATAATAACTCTTTTTGCCTCCGGATCGGCCTCAAAGTTTGGATTAGTATAGTAATTTCATGTAAAAATGGAAAAATGAAAATCAAGTTTTTACCTCGATTTCACGAATCCGTCATGAATGTAAATGTGCCCAATGGTATAAAAATCATCATTGAAGACTATAAAATAATTATAAATGAAACTAGAGTTGAAATACTTGAAGTGTAATACAACGTATTTTAAAATATCTCAATGGTTAGAACTGGCAATCAAAAATTTCTTGCTGGAATCATAAAAATGTGCAAAACTCTCATTGCCGGTTGAGTAGGATTTTAAAAAAATTAAATTTTTAATAAAAATTGGGTATGTCAGAAGGTTGGTGCCTTTTTTGGGTTATATTTCAACCCCAAGGAAAACATTTGGATAGTTGTTTAAAAGTTGGGGTTTTCCTTGAAATTTCTTTGGTATATTAGGAATATTTCATCCCAAGTGACCCCATATGAGTCACTAATGTCCAAAAATAAATTAAAACCACATTTTAAGAGTCAAATTTTGAAAATTTTTCTTCAGAAGAGCAGTAGATCCCCGTTTTCAGCATAAAGCTCAGTAATCCCCTAAGTTTTTTAAATAAGCTACATTACTTTTCAAAACTTACTTGTAATTATCTTAATCAGTTAAATTTGCTATATTTTAACTTTTATGAACACATAAGGTAATGCTAAGAAGCCATTTTGAGTCAATCTTCCCTCCAAAGAAGTATAATTTCATGGGCCTGGGTTTCAGTCTATTGTAATAGCAAAAAAATAGGTAAATTATGACTGAGGCGAATCATAACTGCCTAATGAACGAACTATCATTTGACAGTTGTTTCAACAAATTTTTGCGATCATATTTGGATCCAAGACCAGCCAGTGAAATAACTGTCCGCTGAATTTTAAAAGCGCGGCATAATCAAAAATATAACTATTTTTACTTTTAAAAATTAAAAATACCGCTTAGTACTAACCAAACTTGAGGGAAATGTATCTGTGAACTACCAATATTTAAAATATGTACCACTGACAATCCACTGTTTGTTGGCAAAAAAGAGCCTCCTATTCTACGGCTATTGTTAATATGATAGCATATTACATTGCCACTTTGGCAGTTGTTTTTGTATTGATAATACATAAAGGTGACTAATATGATTAAAATTCCTTTTAAAGACCCTTATTTGCGAGCTTTAAGAAGTTATCTCCAAAAAAACTTAATTTATAAAATTTTAAAAAAATATGAAAAATTGAATATTTTTGTTTTATTTGAGGCCAATCCGGAGGCAAAAAGAGTTATTATAATGGAATAATATTTTACACAGGTTAGTTTGAGACCATTTGGCACCCTTTTCTTGCTGTGCCCGATAGAATTTGTAAAAAAATTTTTTCGCCATAGGAAAATGACCCACCTTACTGGGCATATCCGCTAGATTTTTTTTTAATTTTTTTACTTTGTTCACTAGATTTATTAATTTACTAGAGAGGGAACACTGTGATTTAAAAATTACTGGTAACACTGGGATAGGAAAACGTACCGGGAACATCGGGAGAGGAAAAATTACTGGGAACACCGGGAAAGGAAAAATTACTGGGAACATCGGGAGAGGAAAAATTACAGGGAACATCATCGAGATAAGAAAATTTACCGGGAACACCGGGATAGGAAAATTTACCAGGAACACCGGGATAGGAAAATTATCGGGAACATCGGGATAAGAAAATTTACCGGGAACACCGGGACAGGAAAAAATTACCGTGAACACCGGGATTTTAAAATTACCGGGAACACTGGGATAGGAGAGAGGCGCCTGGGATACCAGGAAGATTGGTTATTGCTGATTTACATAATAATAAATGTATTTTAAGAAAACTCAAAATAAAAATCTTATACACTCCACCCGTGCAAGGCCGGGCATATCCGCTAGTCTCTGTATAAATAAAAGGCTAACGGGCGATGTGTGTGTGTATGTATGTATGTATGTCCGGGGTAATCTCTTGAAATAGGCCACGGACCGAAACCAAACTCGACGTATAGACGTATTCCGAGTCGGGGAGTAACTTGGGATAGTTTTCAAAGCTTTAAAATCGAATAATTACGAGTAATTAGCGAATTTATAGCCGAAAACGCTTATTTCTCCATTTCTCTACTAGATAGATCTGCTCGACTCACTATTGTAAACGAGATTAAAACCTCAAAAATTAAATATTTTAACAGGAAAAACTCGATAATTGTCCATTTAAAAACTATATCAGTTGTGAAAACGCTAAAATAAATTCAAATAATTAATTTTGAAACGTTAGTTTCCCCTATTTTAAGATATTTTCTTTTAAAATTTAAATATTTATGGAAAAGTGTAAATTTTCTTCATGAAAAACGACTTAAAAATAAAACATTGTTTCAAATGAAGCGGTTCACTAGACTTTTAAATTTACTAGATCTTTTATTTTAGTTTCAATTTTTTTACTTTGTTCACTAGATTTATTAATTTACTAGAGCGGGAACACTGTGATTTAAAAATTACTGGTAACACTGGGATAGGAAAACGTACCGGGAACATCGGGAGAGGAAAAATTACTGGGAACACCGGGAAAGGAAAAAATTACCAGGAACATCGGTAGAGGAAAAATTACCGGGAACATCGGGAGAGGAAAAATTACTGGGAATATCGGGAGGGGAAAAATTACCGGGAACATCATCGAGATAAGAAAATTTACCGGGAACACCGGGATAGGAAAATTATCGGGAACATCGGGATAAGAAAATTTACCAGGAACACCGGGACAGGAAAAAATTACCGTGAACACCGGGATTTTAAAATTACCGGGAACACTGGGATAGGAGAGAGGCGCCTGGGATACCGGGAAGATTGGTTATTGCTGATTTACATAATAATAAATGTATTTTAAGAAAACTCAAAATAAAAATACTTATACACTCCACCCGTGCAAGGCCGGGCAAATCCGCTAGTCTCTGTATAAATAAAAGGCCAACGGGCGATGTGTGTGTGTATGTGGGTATGTGTGTGGGTATGTCCGGGGTAATCTCTTGAAATAGGCCACGGACCGAAACCAAACTCGACGTATAGACGTATTCCGAGTCGGGGAGTAACTTGGGATAGTTTTCAAAGCTTTAAAATCGAATAATTACGAGTAATTAGCGAATTTATAGCCCGAAACGCTTATTTCTCCATTTCTCTACTAGAGCAGATCTGCTCGACTCACTATTGTTAACGAGATGAAAACCTCCAAAAATCAAATATTTTAACAGGAAAAACTCTATAATTGTCCATTTAAAAACTATATAAGTCGTAAAAACGCTAAAATAAATTCAAATAATTTATTTTAAATCGTTAGTTTCCCCTATTTCAAGATATTTTCCTTTAAAATTTAAATATTAATGAAAAATTTTAAATTTTTTTTTCATGGAAAACGAGTTTAAAATAAAACATTGTTTCAAATGAAGCGGTTCACTAGACTTTTAAATTTACAAGATCTTTTATTTTAGTTTTCAATTTTTTTACTTTGTTCACTAGATTTATTAATTTACTAGAGCGGGAACACTGTGATTTAAAAATTACTGGTAACACTGGGATAGGAAAACGTACCAGGAACATCGGGAGAGAAATATTACCGGGAACATCAGGAGAGGAAAAATTACTGGGAACATCGGGAGAGGAAAAATTACTGGGAACACCGGGAAAGGAAAGAAATACCAGGAACATCGGTAGAGGAAAAATTACCAGGAACATCGGTAGGGGAAAAATTACCGGGAACATCGGGAGAGGAAAAATTACTGGGAACATCGGGAGAGGAAAAATTACCGGGAACATCATCGAGATAAGAAAATTTACCGGGAACACCGGGATAGGAAAATTATCTGGAACATCGGGATAAGAAATTTTACCGGGAACACCGGGACAGGAAAAAATTTCCGTGAACACCGGGATTTTAAAATTAACGAGAACACTGGGATAGGAGAGAGGCGCCTGGGATACCGGGAAGATTGGTTATTGCTGATTTACATAATAATAAATGTGTTTTAAGAAAACTCAAAATAAAAATACTTATACACTCAACCCGTGCAAGGCCGGGCATATCCGCTAGTCTCTGTATTGTTCACTAGACTCATTAATTTACTAGGAAACATTGCCGAGAACACCGGGAAAAGGAAAATTACCGGGAACATCGGGATAGGAAAAAAAAGTACCAGGATTACCGGGACATAAAAATTACCTCGATCAGCGGGATAGGAAAATTATCGGGAACATCGGGATAAGGAAAATGATCGGGAACATCGGGATAAGGAAAATAACCGGGAACATCGGGATATGAAAAATTACCGGGAACACCGGGATAGGAAAAAGGCGTCTGGGATACCGGGATGATTGGTAATTGCTGATTTAAAAATTATAAATATATTTTGAGAAAATTTAATTAAAAAAAATTATACACTACACCCGTGCAAGGCCGGGCATATCCGCTAGTCTCTGTATAAATAAAAGGCTAACGGGCGATGTATGTGTGTGTGTGGGTATGTATGTCCGGGGTAATCTCTTGAAATAGGCCACGAACCGAAACCAAACTCGACGTATAGACGTATTCCGAGTCGGGGAGTAACTTGGGATAGTTTTCAAAGCTTTAAAATCGAATAATTACGAGTAATTAACGAATTTATAGCCCGAAACGCTTATTTCTCCATTTCTCTACCAGAGCAGATCTGCTCGACTCACTATTGTAAACGAGATGAAAACCTTTAAACATTTAATATTTTAACAGGAAAAACTCGATAATTGTCCATTTAAAAAGAATATAAGTTGTGAAAACATCAAAATAAACTCAAATAATTTATTTTCAAACGTTAGTTTCCCCTATTTTAAGATATTTTCCTTTAAAATTTAAATATTTATGGAAAAGTGTAATTTTTTTTCATGGAAAAAGACTTAAAATTAAAACATTGTTTAAAATGAAGCGGTTCACTAGACTTTTAAATTTACTAGATCTTTTATTATTGTTTCAAATTTGTTATTTTTGTTCACTAGACTCATTAATTTACTAGGAAAAATTGCCGAGAACACCGGGAAAAGGAAAATTACCGGGAACATCTTGATAGGAAAAAAAAAGTACCGGGATTACCGGGACATAAAAATTACCTCGATCATAGGGATAGGAAAATTATCGGGAACATCGGGATAGGAAAAATTACCGGGAACACCGGGATATGAAAAATTACCGGGAACACCGAGATAGGAAAAAGGCTTCTGGGGTACCGGGATGATTGGTAATTGCTGATTTAAAAATTATAAATATATTTTTAAAAAATTTAATTTAAAAAAATATATATACACTCCACCCGTGCAAGGCCGGGCATATCCGTTTGTTATATAGCTCAGTGTTTCAAATTTGTTATTTTTGTTCACTAGACTCATTAATTTACTAGGAAACATTGCCGAGAACACCGGGAAAAGGAAAATTACCGGGAACATCGGGATAGGAAAAAAAAGTACCGGGATTACCGGGACATAAAAATTACCTCGATCAGAGGGATAGGAAAATTATCGGGAACATCGGGATAGGAAAATTACCGGGAACGCGGATAGGAAAAAGACATCTGGGATACCGGGATGATTGGTAATTGCTGATTTAAAAATTATAAATATATTTTTAAAAAATTTAATTTAAAAAAATTATACACTCTACCCGTGCAAGGCCGGGCATATCCGCTAGTCTCTGTATAAATAAAAGGCTAACGGGCGATGTGGGTATGTCCGGGGTAATCTCTTGAAATAGGCCACGGACCGAAACCAAACTCGACGTATAGACGTATTCCGAGTCGGGGAGTAACTTCGGATAGTTTTCAAAGCTTTAAAATCGAACGTTTTCGAGTAATTAACGAATTTATAGCCCGAAACGCTTATTTCTCCATTTCTCTACCAGAGTAGATCTGCTCGACTCACTATTGTTAACGAGATGAAAACCTCCAAAAATCAAATATTTTAACAGGAAAAACTGGATAATTGTTCATTTAAAAAGGATATAAGTTGTGAAAACGCTAAAATAAATTCAAATAATTTATTTTCAAACGTTACTTTCCTTTATTTCAAGATTTTTTTCCTTTAAAATTTAAATATTTATGGAAAAGTGAAATTTTTTTTTCATGGAAAACGACTTGAAAATAAAACATTGTTTCCAATGAAGCGGTTCACTAGACTTTTAAATTTACTAGATCTTTTATTATTGTTTCAAATTTGTTACTTTTTGTTCACTAGACTTATTAATTTACTAGACTTTTTATTATAGTTTAAAATTTGTTACTTTATTAAGATGAAAAAAGACACCGGGATAGGAAAAATTACCGAGAACACCGGGATAGGAAAAAATTACCGGGAACACTGGGATAAGAAAAATTACCGTTACTTTATTAAGATGAAAAAAGACACCGGGATAGGAAAAATTACCGAGAACACCGGGATAGGAAAAAATTACCGGGAACACTGGGTAAGAAAAATTACCGGGAATACCGGGAAATGAAAAATTATCGGGACCACCGGGATATGAAAGAGGCGCCTGGGATAGTGGGATGATTGGTAATTGCTGATTTAAAAAATTATAAATGTATGTTGAGAAAATTTAATTTAAAAAAAATTATACACTCCACCCGTGCAAGGCCGGGCATATCCGCTAGTCTATTATAATTAAACATTTTTATCATTTTCACTGTTGCCCAGTGTAATTATTATCAACAGTTTTGTTCACTGATAAATTAATATTTTTGCTGGTTTTTAATTAAATCTCTCTATATTAAAAAAAAGTTACTGTCACCGCCGCCGCCGCCGCCGCGGCCGCTGTTTCAGAAAATTTAATTTTTCAACTCTTTGAACTCTCATATCGCAAAAACTACTTGATAGAAATTCATGAAATTTGAAATGTTTGTAGAGGAATACTTGGGGCACATTATCGAACAAAAAGCTAACTGATGTGATAATTATTACTGGGGTATTTTTAAGGTCAAAGTTGAAGTTTTTCTTTTTTCGCCGCGTAATCCAGTTCAGCAAAATCTATTGGCAGCAGAACTATGATTTTTTGCAGCCTAATACTCTGAAGTATGAAGATGTGCACTACGTCGCCCTTTTTTCGAATTTCGAATTTGGTTTAGAGTAATTAATTATTTAATTTTTGAAATTTTTGACACTTTTTCGTTTTTTTCTATCTAAAAAGAAAACTAATCACGGTATCAATGTGATTTTTTAAACACTTATATTCTTATTTTTTAGAAAGAGATTGGCGTTTAATTCTTTAAAAAATTCTAATTAGTTTTGGAATTATTAAGCATCAAAGTTTCATTTTTTTCATAGTTTTAGTAGGTCTTTATCAGACGTGTTTAATGTTTTTTAATTTTATATTTGCCTGTTCACTAGATTGTCGCGTGCACGGATATTTAAATTTAAAAGATTTCAGGCGCACATTTTTGCTCTACGTTTGCTAGCGATATAGTTAGACTTGGTTAAAAATCTCTTAAAGATACTACGATATTTTTTGAACCACTGGAGAAATAAATAATTTAGATTTTTGAGTGTTATTTATGCCGATGAAAGGAAGAGGATTTTCCGGAAGTTTGTTTTACTCTGCTAAAGATCGATTGCAGATATTGCAGATCTGCATACTGTCTACTGCATAGTAGTTACGAGGGTTGGTGAGCGTAAGCGAGCAGAGGGCGGTAGCCCCCTATCCATTAAATTATTGATAATTTTAAAAAAATATTGCAGTAAGAGTTTTATTTTGATATTTTCGTGGTAATGATCCGAATTAAATTATTGAAACGTTTGAGAGATAAAAAGTTTCGATATTAAATTATCATTAACTATACTCTCTTCATTTAGAATTAGCGCCTGAGACGTAATGTATTAAAAGCAGTTATTATTCTAATTATCATCGAAAAAATTTTCTTCTGCATTATTAGCGTGCATTAAGCATTATTGAGCGTTTTTATCCTGTTTCAGGAGCCTATTCTAACTGAAAAGACTATAAGCAGACAAGTTCTAGATCTAGGTTGTACTGGATAGTTGAGATGAAACAAGCGAGCTCTGCTCGCTAAGATCGCGAAGCGATCTTCAAAGAACTGCGAAGCAGTTCCGGGGGTTGGTGAGCGATAGCGAGCAGGGGGCAGAGCCCCCTAGTTAATAAAAATTTACTAGTATCCTTGATTTGTGATTGAAATAGATGAGTTCGATTCTACTTTATCGATACTGACCAATCGATTCCAGGTTGAAATCGAAACTTAGGAAGGAATTGAAACTTAGGAATCGTACTTAATTTTCTGATTGATAATACAGATCAACAGTTTTGTTCACTATTCAATTAATATTTTTGCTGGTTTTTAATTAAATTAATAAAAATTTACTAGTATCCTTGATTTGTGATTGAAATAGATGAGTTCGATTCTACTTTATCGATACTGACCAATCGATTCAAGGTTGAAATCGAAACTTAGGAAGGAATTGAAACTTAGGAATCGTACTTAATTTTCTGATTGATAATACAGATCAACAGTTTTGTTCACTATTCAATTAATATTTTTGCTGGTTTTTAATTAAATGAATAAAAATTTACTAGTATCCTTGATTTGTGATTGAAATAGATGAGTTCGATTCTACTTTATCGATACTGACCAATCGAAACTCAGGAATCGATTCTTGAGAGCAAGTGAGAGTTTTCTCACAAAAAATTAAGAGTTTGAGATTTGGCAAGTTGTTTACCCTTAATGGAATGATTAGATGAAACATTATTTTTAGGGAAATTTACAAACATTTTCTTAAGGAATACTTCCCCGCAATGTGGGTTATTAGGATACACAAAATGTTAATAACATTTAAAAGAAGGGCATTAACAAAACCCTTTAAATAAATTCTAGTTTTATATCATACCTCGCTGAATCAGGGCAAGGCTTTATGAATCGATAAGTGAGGTGTTATGGTACAGTACCTTGCGCAAGTCAAAATAAAATTAAATACCTATATTTACACTTTTTTTTACTGGTGATCAATTCTGTTGGTATAGACGGAAAGTTTTAGAGCTCCGTTTTAGTTGAGCCAAGTTAATATAATTTAAATTATATTAAAACTTCTCACAAACTTTAATTTTCATCGAGCTCCTTTTATTCAATGTATGCAGAGTATATAAAGAGTTTTTTATGGGAAAAATAAAGTTCTCTTCTTGCAAAGTTTGAGCTCTCTACCGTAATTAGAAAGACCTAAAGCTCTGTTAAGATTAATTAAAAGTATAACTTGGAAGCTTTTTCCACATTTTTCTCAAAAACCTATCATTATTTTATTATAAAGTACAGTTAGTTATCATTAAACGTGTTTATTTACTCAATCATAAGAGTTATAATATAAACTACTATGAAAATGGGTTCTATGCAAGTTATTTCTAAATTGAGTCCATAAAATTTTTTGTTATACTGATATAAATAGAAATTAAGTAGACCAACTACAGGCGTAAGCCCAGCAAGGTTGGTCCAGTCCTTTTAACTTAAACTACCTGAATCCCAGTATCTGTCAATTTTCCTCTTGAACTCGTTTACCCCACTTGAATTTACAATTGTTTCAGGCATCGCATTCCATCTATCCACTACCCTATTAAAAAAATAATGCTTCCTACAATCCGTCTTAAATTTTCCTTTATTCAATTTGAATTTGTGACCCCTTGTTCTATTACCCGTATTGAAATCTAGTCCCTCTGTGTCCCCTTGCATTTTAAAAAGTTGAATCAAATCCCCTCTAATCCTTCTTTTCTCTAGAGTGAACAAATTTAGCTTCTTTAATCTTCCCTCATAACTTAAACTGGATATACCCTTGACCATTGTGAACCCTTTCAATTGAATCAATATCTTTTTTTAAGTATGGAGACCAAAACTGAACAGCATACTCTTTTTCCATTTTTGTCAATTTTTTTTAAATACATTTTTATTTTCACATTGAATTTGAACTCCGTTTGGACATCCGAATACAGAGTTGAAATTTTGGGCGTGAGTTTCTATTAACGTAAAAAAAGTAGAGGGTGCCCAAAACTCTATCGGGAAAAACATTTACACAAATGCAGAGAGAAAATATTTTTTTTGCCGGTTGCCTGAAGAAAACTAATTAAAAACAGTAAAGCACCGTTTAAAAGTTTCTCGTTAATACGACTTTTCTATTGATAAGCCGTTTTCGAAAAGTGCAAATTCATTCCTATTCATTTTAATACAAAAATTCTTCGTTTATACGACGTACAATATCGTTATACGTCGTTTTCCACTGTCTTAGTGATGAATTTTTTCAAAATTTTGTAAAAAGATTTGATATTCATATACAATGCGGTGGGATTTAGTGTTTAGACCAGGCATGGGGCAAACCAGTATGAAATAATTTTGCAGAAAATTTCCAAAATATTTTCTGGGGGAGGATCCACAAACCCCCTTAATTCTAGGAAATCTATTGTCAACAACTTTTTTAGGACGTTCAGCCAGGTGCAAATCTTACCTAAAAATATAATTTAATTTATGCATATAATCTTACTTTTATGTATACATTTTTTATTTATGTATACGATGTGATTTTATCCCTTTTGTCTCTTAAATGGCGTTAAATCTCCTCTTTCAATGAATCAGGAGCTGTAGCCCAAAATTGATATTTCTCAGTGACCTATGTATCGAGTTAATGTCCTAAGGCAGTGGTTCTCAAACTGTGCTCCGCGGAGCCCTTAGGGCTCCGCCAAGCATTTCCAGGGGCTCCGTGAAGAAATTTGATATAAATACAATTTGCGTTGCTCTGAAATGTTTTTTTAGAGCTCTAAATAACCCTTAAATTTAAGTTGATTTGGTGGGTAGCTTCCAATGAAGTGTGCTCTGTTGAATATAGTTTTTTTTCTGGTTTTTTTTTCATAGTTTCTATAGTTTTCTTTTTTCTATAGTTTTTCTTTTTTTCAAGTCTTTCTTGGTTCACCAAAGCAAGTTAAAACCATGTTATTTAGGGTCAAATTTTCAAAATACTTTTGGGGAGAACCCCCATATTGTACTAAAAATCTCTATTATTGTCAATTTTTTTATAATACGTTCGTTTAAAACAAGTATAAAAAAACTGTTTTGAAGGATCATATTTCACAAAATTCACCCAGACAATTGTCAACAATTGTCTTGTATCACAATTGGAATTCAATTAATCAAAATTTTTCTTACATTGAATTCTCTTAGATGCAAATTATACCTAAAAATGTTTTAAAAAGCTACGTTAAACCTGTTTATTTTTATCGGTCCTATTTTTATATAAATAACTATAAACTTCTAATAATATTCAATTCAACAACTTAGTTAAGCAGGTCAAATTACATATAATACATAGAATATGTGTATTTGAAGTTTAAAGTAGTAATTTGGTAACCTATTTTTTCTCCAGATGAAAATTTTCAAAATAATTTGGACTCAAAGTAAAATTACTTGTCGACCCCTGCTCTAGAGCAGGGGTTCCCAAACTATTTTTAAACCATTTCCTAGCTGATAATGCGTATTTATTTAAGTTTCCTTGTCGTGAATTCTTTTTTACTCAAGAGGTTCATACTGCCTTTGAGTTTGCCTTCACTTACTTAAGGGCAAAAAAAGTCCTTTTAAATACTTTATGAAATGTTTTTTTCCTGAATTTGTCATTGATATTAAACAACCAAGACAATTTGAATATCTTCCCCATACTATAGGGATAGTAATTTGCTTAAAAAAATTTTTCCCACCTTTTCTGTTAAATATTGAATTAGCAATTTAACCGTACCCAAATTTAGAAAAAGGTATTGTGCATAAATGTGCACACTGCTACACTGAAAACTCGTCAATTTTCAAAATGAACTACAGTACAAAAACATAGCCACACTTATAAAAGAATGTCTATACAGGGTGTTTCAAAATTGCGTTGCACGGCTTTTATTCAGAACCAACGCCTTCTAGGATCACGGAAGTAAGGTCTACCCCTAGGTAAATGACCCTAGAGAATCCATTGAGATGACTTACAGCGCCCCTAGCGGTGAAATTAAAAAGTTAAAAAAATTAATTTAAAAACTAAAGGAGATAGAGCAAAAACCTCAGAAGAGAACTGCTGCCAACGTCAAGAAGAACTCACAGAAAAAAGCTTGATCAAAATATCTTGAATATTCGCGGAGATATTAGCATGTGAAAATAGCACTTTTTCAGGAGTCAAAAAAGAAAAAGTTCGCATATTTGCAAATTTTTTTTAATTTTTTGATTAAATTTTGTGTTTTTTAATCTAAGAAAACTAAAAACTACAAAATAACACTGAAAAATTTGAAAATATGCGAACTTTTCCTTTTTGACCCCTGAAAAAGTGCTATTTTCACATGCTAATATATCTCCGCGAATATTCAAGATATTTTGATCGAATTTTTTTCAGTGAGTTCTTCATGACGTTGGCAACAATACTGTAATTGAGGTTTTTGCTCTATCTCTTTTAGTTTTTAAATTAATTTTTTTAACTTTTTAATTTCGCCGTTAGGGGCGCTGTAAGTCCTCTCAATGGATTCTCCAAGCACACTTACCTATTACCTAGGGGTAGACCTTACTTCCTTGACCCTAGGAGGCGTTGGTTCCAAATAAAAGCCGTGCAACGCAATTTTGAAACACCCTTTATACTGGGATACTATAAATAAATTAATTGGATGGGATTGCAGGGTTGCGATTGGACAAAAATGTCGCTTAAAAAGCAAAAATTTAGAAAAAAAAAGCAGAAAATCGAAAATTTTTGGTACACAGAAATGGGACGTGGTGGAACTTTTTTACTTGCAGATATTTGAATAGCTATATGAATGAGTAACAAAAATAGTAATTTGGTTCTTGTTAGGAAACCACTGTCGACTAGTGTTATGAATGTAGAACAGGGGTTCTCAAACTTTTTACCATCGTGACCCACTTTTGAGAGGCAAAATCTAACGCGACCCACCGACTTTTCAGTTATTTATAATAAGGAAGTTGCATGTGTCAGATTTTCAAAAACAAACAAGTGTTCCGTAGGGTTTTTTGTATGGTAAAATGAAATATCTAGTCAGTTTTTCAAAAAAATGTACAGGTAATTAAATATTTTAATTTAAAAGTCGAGAAAAAAACACGTGACTGAAAACGTTTATTGTTTAAACTATAAGATGACGTCAACAATAATACCATCAACTCCATTGCTTTACAACAATGTTTAGTATAAGATGACGTCACATCCAAACTCTTGGCGTTTTCGCGCGCTTTTAAAAAGGGGATTTTTGTTAATTTTTTTGGCAATCAAAAAATTTCTCGATCGGCCTCAAATTTTGGGTAGTTGCTTATTTTTGCAAGAGGAATCGATTAAAAAAATAAAAAAAAATCATGCAACTTCCTCATTAACTGAACTGAGATAATTATCTCATGCCCCCTCACCACAGAAATTTAACTTCTCTGACTGGGGGTGTTCACCAACTATTTAGTTATAAAGGGTATGAAATAGTTTAATTGTGGTCTAGCAATGATCCCTACAGTAAAAAGGGGGGTCTGGGGGTACTCCCCCAGAGAAAATTTTTAAATTTGACCCTTAAAAACATGGTTTTAGCAATATGGGATAAATTACATCAGTTGCATCATTTCCCAAGAAAGTTTTTAAAATTTGCATTGACCCCCCCAGTGTGGATGGGGAGAAACACTAAATATTTTTTTCAAATCTCATTTGAATAACCAACTAGATTTGCATTATCGGCACATTAAAGTGACACACATAGTACGTATTTACATTAATTGCCTTTTCCGTTCCACTCCAAGTAGTGTAGTTTTTCCTCAAATTTTTATTCTTTTTACTATAGTATGGTAATTTGATAATTTCAAAAGTTCAACTAATAGTTTGATAATTCAAAAGTCAATAACACCGTTTGTGAAAAATTAAAAATATTCTCGCGACCCACAGTTTGAGAAACTCTGATGTAGAAGGTAGAAGTTATTCATGATTTTGTTTAGGCACCAAAATTATGACAGCCCCCCCCACAATCCTTATAATCACTTCTTTTTTAAAACTTAATGGCTGATATATCATCTGCCTTATTTAAAATCGACACGTAAACAACACGTACCCCATACAAATCATTTGGATGTGAGCCATTAAATGTAATATTGTAACATTCAAATAGTGGTGAATAAAAAAACCAATTGACGAAAATTTAGTTTTTAGCTTTTCTCTCTCTTATTGAAAATTCTTTTTCTCGTAGTATGAACGACTGCCACTCAAGCCAGATTTTAGGGAATGACGTCAGTGTTCGCAAAGGGAGAAATCCAATTCAATGTCATTCGAAAGATCCTTTGATTTCATATCGACAGTCACCATCACGCTTGTTTTGAGATCAAGAAGGGATTAGTATTTCTAACGCTGATTTAACACATTCACTCTTGATTATAATCAAGAGTGAGTTTAGTTATTTTTAATTATTTTTTTTGTATTTTTAGGGGGTAATTACCTCTTAAACCTATCCATTTGATATAAATTTATCATATTTTATTAATTTGAACCTTTCTTGTCCCCTGGGGGGCAGTTTGAAGACTAAAACAATGCTTTTTGACCCTGAAAATCGAGTTTTAAGTTATATATAATGTCGTCGAAAAACGTAAAAGGGGGAGGGGCTGTTCCTTGAAAATCCTGAGTCAGTTGAAAATTTTAACGGTGATTTTCGTATTCAGCGACCCAAAGTCCATAAGAAATGACTATTTTCATCAAGGAAAAAATTTTGAAGGTCAAATTTGTTGAACAGTGTTATTTGTCTCACAGCACTTAATTTCCTTATAAACATGGTTTGAAAAACTGATAATAAGGAAGTTGCATGTGTCAGATTTTCAAAAACGAGCAAGTGTTCCGTATGGTTTTTTGTATGGTAAAATCAAATATCTGGTCTATTTTTTTAAAAAAGATACACAGGTAATTAAATATTTTAATTTAAAAGTCGAGAAAAAAAACACGTGACTGAAAACGCTTATTGTTTAAAGATGTCAACAATCAACTCCATTGCTTTCCAACAATGTTTATCGTATGATGACGTTAACATACCATGATCCCAAACTCTTGGCGTTTTCGCGCGCTTTTAAAAAGTGGATTTCTGTTAATTTTTTTGGCAATCAAAAAATTTCTCGATCGGCCTCAAATTTTGGGTAGTTGTTTATTTTTGCAAGAAGAATAGATTAAAAAAATCATGCAACTTCCTCATCATAGATACTTCATACTTGCATTTATGGTGATGTTACAAACTAGTTTTGTTTTTAGTTTAAAGCAAAAGTGTGAAAAAGTTTTGGGAATATAACTTCTTTCTCAGGTTAAAGAGAGAAAGAGGGGAAGAAAATAATTACAATTTTTGAACGATAGTCTTTCGAACAGTCAGTCAGTTGACAGAAAGACAGTCTTTCAAATGTACTTTCATCAATCGTATTTTACATCTTATCTCTCCTTTTTTTTTAGCTCAAGGAACACTTGAAGGCACTTTGAATCCGCTCAACACTGAATACTGTAAAGACGTAGAAACAATTACAAATAAATAAAATGAACTCTCGAACTCTCGTCTCAGCGCCATCCATCAAACTGAGTTTGTTTCGAAGATGATAGTGACTTTTCTTCGTTTAGAGATTGGGAAACATTATGTTTGGATAATCTTCCTCCTAATTGAATAGATGAGTGTGTAATCCAATACTTTTTAGGTGTGTATGTTAAAATAATTAATACACTTGCAATTTCATTTAAATTTCGATTTTTGTTATAAAAAACTATTTTCTAACACTAATAATAATAAAATGAACAAAATTAAAAAGTCAAAAAAATTCCATTTTTGGTCAATTTTTTCTACAATAAATAAATGCCACTGTTAAGGGGTTAAAATATCTAAGAAGTAAATATACTATATAATAATTCATTCCTCGCTGAAACATAGCAAGGCTGTAAAAAAATCTTAGAGTCTACTCTGCAAAGTATATTATAAAAGTCAA